>ML300562.1:0-72010 GCA_005239495.1 Nicotiana undulata | reverse complement strand
GAAGAATGACAAATGTCCTCACAGTTGAACCAGGTCCATCATGGAATACATAGACATGCAGACCGAATGGCACCTGAAGAGTTCACACGCATGAGATAAACACCATCTCTGAATTAAGGGGTTATCTCCTAAGCGAAAAGATTTCAAAGTGATAGGGAGATGGACTTCGTATTCAGGTAGGACAGAATCAAGATAGAGGAGGATCGAGGAAGTTGAGATCAACTCAAACTCTTCCACCAAGGAAGAGTTGCATCAGAATTCTACTTCAACGTCTCAACTACTGATCCTATATATTGTCAAAATGTTCACGCTGAAGGGTGCGCACAAACATAGAAGTGAAACAAGAATTGAAAGTAAAATTACCAACGCAATTTTGCAAGCAGTTCACGTGAAGAATCCCTGTGCGACTCAAAAGCTACTTGAACCAGCTCGAAGAACCAGCTCCATCTGTTATCTTTTGAGTCTAGTTGTTTGTAGTAGGTGATTACAAATTATATCTTTCAGCTTTATCTAGAAGCAATTGTAATAGGTACACAGTATTCAAGTTAGAGTTAACTTGAAGTTTGTCGCAATTAGCTAGAGGCTAGTTTGCCACAAGGGGATTAGAGTTAGTACTTAGGTTTACAAAAGAGTTTATTTTGTAAATGTTGTTTGGCTCATTGACATAGTGAAGAGTTTGGGAAAATCCTACTGGGAAGTAGGTCGTGGTTTTTTCACCTTTTGAGCCAGGTGTTTTCCACGTAAAATTACTGTGTTCTTTTGTTTCTGCAATTATTATTCCGCAAACTGTAGAAGTTGGAACACCTAGAAGAACATGGTTCTTCTATAACAACAACACTCGAAAATTGGACACCACACAAATCACCCCCCTTCTTGTGTGGTATTGACGTATAAAACATCACTACCAAATGAAGTCCTAATTGATCTTAGACTGAATGGGCTCGATTAGTAGAGTAGTACACTACGGGCAAGCCTATGGTGCATCTTTGTGGCATATGAATGTTCTTTCTGAGATTGAGTGAATTCTGTCTCTTTGAGTTCCTAATTGTTCTTAATGTTAACTACTCTCTTTTGTGATGTAAGGGCACTTGATTCATAACTGAAAGGTAAGTCTTGACCTCAGTGTAGAGTAAATTGAGGAAGTAAGAACATTGCACGGCACGTGAGAGTCAACTCTTGAGGCATAGATGTTACATTGCTAGGCACAACTCTTGTGATATGTTCGTGGTGTGACACATTAGGGAAATTATTAATGAAAGGACCTTTGTAGAGTATGGCGGATTGCTCGAGGACTAGCAATGATTTAAGTGTGGGGTGTTGATAATAGGCTAGATTCACGTAGTTTAGCGTCTATTTACACTCCAACTTCATGATGCTTCACTGTCTTAGGAAGGTTAAATGATGTTAAAATGTCTCTAATTGTGGATTGTATGTTTTGCAGGAGCAAGTTGAGCTTATGAGGACCTAGGATGGTGATTGGAGATAAAGTTAAAGCGAGAAAGACCCCTTGGTGTTGAGAGAGGGTGAAAGAAGGAAAAAAAAGTGCGAAGGCAGAATGATATGCTACTAGCGCGGCCATAGCGCGGCCATTAGCACGACCGCGCTAGTCCAGATGCAAGAGGCAGATTAGAAGGCCATTAGCGCGGCCATAGCGCGACCGCGCTAGCCCAGCAATCAGAAACAGAATACTTGGCCTTTAGCGCGGCCAGTAGCGCGGCCGCACTAGTCCAATCCACGCGCATTTTAGTCAGGAGTAAAATTGGAAGCTTGGGGACAATTCCACTTAACCTATACAAGGTCCAGCTCGCCCAAAAGAAGGGATATCAAGGTTTTAGAGTCTTATTCAAGGCAAAGAGAGGCAAGAGGCAAGGAGGACAATTGGGCATCAAATCTCATCTTATTTTTCCCATTTATGATGAATTCTTCTATTGTTATTCTTAGCACAATTATGAGTAGCTAATTTATTTAGTCTAAGATTTTGGTGGAACCTGTTGAGGATGAACATCTTGTTAATTAATATAGTTTGCTTGGTTTAATCTTTATTTGTTCAACTAAGTTCTTGTTGTAGTTGATTGAAGGGCCCTCAATTAGCTGTGCCTATTTAGTGTGTATCTACTCGGGAGAGAGTGCATATTTAGGTAGTTGTTGAACGACACCACTCCCAAAGTATAGGAGGGATCCATAACCGAGGGTTTAAATGTTGGATTAGGGATAACAATACCTTGGGTGCAATCTAAAGTGAGCTATAATAAAAGCTAGCTAGCATGGCTCGGGAGAGTGCGTCTAGTAAATTGTCGTAATTACTCGGGAGAGATTTATGGTAGCAAGAGTGCTCATGATTGATAGAGACGATTAAGCAAACCTATATGAAACCTAACAGGAAGGGATTCCATCAACAGGGGAAACCACAACCTTAGATCCTTCTCTTATTTGTTTACAACCCAGTATTAGATAGCTTTTAGTTTAATTAACTTCATTCAGTTTTAGTTAGTAAAAACATCAACAATTGTTATTCATAATCTTTGGGAAGTTGATTATGAAGAATCAAGTGAGTCTGACACCAGTAATTGATAGGTTAATTACTTGTGAGATTCGACTCTGGGCTAAATACTCAAATTATATTTGCAACGTTCGCTTAGTCCTTTTTATAAGGCATAGTCGAGCGTGATCATAAAGTGACCCACCAAAAATTCGAACTGTATAGATATATCTTTCACACTATGCTATTCTGGCCGTCACCATAAAAGTTAACAACACATGAAGAGATATGTTCAATTAATGACTCTAGTATGGACATAATTACTTCACCATTTGTTTAATTACCAAAAGAAGGGGTGTAAAAGTTTTTGCTCCAACAAATACGTAGATACTATTATCAAAGAGTCTTATTAAGTTTTCAATACAACGTGAAGCATTATCCAATTGTTGACATTGTTGAAATCTTAATAAATATTTTTCAAAAATTAATTTCCATTCACCTATCCAGTGCTCAGAATTTTGAAAAATATATTTTAAGTAATCATTTTCCGTAAAAACATTTTCCTTTACCCCAAACACGTATGTTATCAAATTATTTTTTATCTCGAAAATAAAATATTTAACACTAGTACTTCTTTCTACCATTTAAGTTTAAATAACATAATATATATAGTAAGTAGTTTAATACATGATTGACCCACCAAAAATTCAAACTCTATGAATATATCTTTCACACTATGCTAGTCTGGCGGTCACGATAAAAGTTAACAAAACATGAAAAAGATATGCTCAATTGATATCTCTAATATAGACATAATTACTTCAGTATTAAATAGAAGATACCATTTGCATATAAATCTAATGATAAGACTGTGGATAATGATTTATTTACTATATTTGTTGAATTTTCTTCTCTATATAAACATAAGATATTGGATAAAGATCAATAGAAAAGGAAAAAGAAAAAGAAATAGAGAAACAATAAGAAAAAGAAAAAGGTTCAATATAATGAAGCAAGAAACAGTGGTCCTTATAGTTGGAGCTGGTCCTGCTGGTATAGCTACTTGTGCTTGTCTAAACCTCAAAAATATTCCAAATATAGTTTTAGAAAAAGATGATTGTTGTGCTTCTTTATGGAGAAAAAGGTCTTATGAGAGGTTGAAACTTCACTTAGCAAATCAATTTTGTCAACTTCCCTACATGTCATTTCCTCCTAATTCACCAACTTTTGTGTCAAAAAAAGGTTTTCTTGAATATTTGGATAGTTATGTCACTAATTTCAGTGTTAATCCTTTGTATCAACGTGCCGTTGAGTCTGCATTTTTTAACTTTGTTGATGGCAAATGGCATGTTAAGGCGATGAACGTAGAAAAAAATACTATTGAGAATTATGTTGCTAGGTTTCTTGTTGTTGCCACTGGAGAAAATGGTGAAGGTTTTATTCCAAAAATTGAAGGATTAGATGGCTTTGGTGGAACAATCATACATTCTAGTGAGTATGGAAATGGAAAGAGTTTTGAAGGTAAAGATGTTGTAGTTGTTGGTTGTGGAAATTCTGGTATGGAAATTGCTTATGATTTGTCTAACTCTGGTGCTCGGACCTCCATTATTGTTCGTAGCCCTGTAAGTTCTCTTCTTTTCGGTATTTCTTTTTATCTCTCACTTTTAATCAAAATAATTTAGTACATTTTGTCACTTGAGAAAAGTTGCAACGGATGCAACTCTTTGGCAACGGGTTTATCCGAAGCTAGTATATATTGATTTCGAAATTCATTAAAATTTAACATACTCGTAATTTTTAAAGTATAATGAGTTTTATGTTAAGAACAATAATGATCGATTCTATCAGGTTTAAATTTGGATTCACCTCTGCTTTAGACTAATTTTTTCCTTCCAATATCACCCTTGTTCATATACTTACGTTATTATTTATTTATTCACGGAAGACATAAGGGTAATGTTGCCAAATTTTTATGATTAATACTATCAAATGGGAGAGAATATATATCATGAAATTTGAATCCCAAGCCACATTTAGGTTCATGCATTTCTTTGCAGGGAAAATCAATTAAAAAGAATCTTTCAATAAAGTTGATGGAATTAAGTATAATGAAAATCATGTTTCTCTTTGGTTTATTTATAGGTACACATACTCACGAAGGAAATAGTCCAAATGGGAATGACTTTAGTGAAATACATTCCTTGTAATATAGTGGACAAAACTGTGATGATTTTAAGCAGATTAATATATGGAGATCTTTCTGTGTTTGGGCTACATAGGCCAAACAAGGGTCCCTTTTATCTTAAGAAAGCCACTGGAAGATCTCCTGTTATTGATGTTGGAACTGTGGATGATATCAAAACAGGAAAAATCAAGGTAGAGTGATTAAAAAATTATTATCACGTTTCCTGATTTTATGATTAATCATTTTTGTCATCAGGTTTTACCTTCGATCAAGAAAATCAAAGGAAATTATGTTGAATTTGCTGACAGTAAGATGGAACGGTTTGATGCCATGGTTCTTGCTACAGGTTACAAAAGCACAGTTACAAAGTGGCTCAAGGTATTTCACAAATATAAGGTAGATGAAAATATGTTGTTTGTAAACTCTAAGTGTTTTCTATGTGTAGGATGATGGAGTGTTATTCAATGAAAATGGGATGCCAAAAAAGACAAGTCCTAACCACTGGAAAGGGGAGAAAAGTATTTATTGTGCAGGATTTGCCAATGCTGGATTGTTTGGAATTTCATCCGACGCCAAAAATATAGCTGAAGATATCAGTACCATTTTGATACAAACTGGTGGTGGGGCGGCGTATGATGCATCCCGGCCTTAACATTTAACTTAGAGGTATCGAGAATGAAATGGGTGTGAATCGACATTAAGGATTAGTCGATTTATGTATATAGAAAAATATATTATGTTTTCTGCCTCTCTTTACACAAATGGAAAATCATGATGCACTGCTACCAATCTCATAGCATTCTTACCTTCCATTTACAAATATGTTTTATTTTCTCACTTAGAGAGTATATGGTATAGTTTTCTTTGAAATGGATTAATCACCTTTTGGATAATTACTGTTTGGTAAAGGGGAGAAAATTAAGAGCTTCCTTAATTGTTAGTCAACTATTCAATTATTAGTCATTTGAGTATCAGATTCACTTTACTTTTTCAAATTAATCAGTCACTAATAAACTCACTATAGCCTCGATCCGTACACTTATTACGTAATCCAATTGTACTTTTGAGCTGTGATTCTTGGTTTTTGACTGTATTTGAGGCCTTGTTGGATGCTGAGTTGGATAGATTGGAATAGGTTGAATACTTGAATTTTTGAGTTGATTTGAGTATCTTAAAGTGAGAAATGGGATAAAGTAAATTCACTATTTTTACGTTGAATATGGATATTTATGTGAAAATAACTAAAATTTTAATAAATACTATATTATGACAGTCCAATAAGTTCAATATTAGAACTATCAAATTTAAATTTTGAATCTTGAATGTCACGATGGACCATCTGTCCATCAAGGTCATAAGTTGAAGCAATATTCGGCCTACAATATTGAAGTAATGCTGCAGAACTAGGAGGCAAATGTCGTAGGAACGAAATCATAAAGAAAGTAGAGGAAACAATTCACTAGAATTATTAAAATGGAGTTCCGTGGAAAATGAACTTTGGAAAGATAAAGTAGGAATTAGTATGTGAAAATATACTGAAGTAGTCCAAAATGAATGAACATGCACGTTCAATCCAATAAAAATTGGGCGCTACTTTGTTAGAGGAGAAAATCTGAAATTTTGAACGAGGACATTATAGCATCAAAATGGATGCTACAATGTTTACCTCCAGATGGGAAATTTTAATATGAGATAAATTTTAAGCTCCAATGCACAACAAGGTTTAGTAATTCAAGAAATCAAGGTGAGATTATAGAACCCTAACAGGTTAATTTATCTTTTTGTTCGTTTCGGCTCAGCACTGGATCGCATTTGCAATCAAAGGGTCGAATTTGCGGGATGGCCATCGTTCGCAATTGCGAACGAATCATTGCTATTGCGATGATAGCAGAAATGATGGGGCTTTGCATTTGCGAACCCCAGGTCGCAATTGTGACATCTGCAACTGGTCAAATCTTAGTTAGACGGGAATTTTCTCATTCTTTCAAATTTTCAAACCTAGAGAGCCCTAAAGGCGATTTTTCCAAGATCCTTTCTTCCCGAATTCATAGGTAAGTGATTTTAACTAATTTTCTTTCAATCTTCCATTACATTTCATAAGATTTCAACCTAAAATCTAGGATTTTCATGCTGGAAATTGGGAGTTTGGGAAGAATTAGGAATTTTGTAAAAGTGAAATTTAGACCTCAATTTGAGGTCGGATTTCGAAACAAATTACATAACAGGGTTGGGGGTGAATGGCGGGTTTTGGTCCGAATTTCGGGTTTGGACCAAGCGGCCCCGGGAGTTGATTTTGGTTGACCTTCTCAATAATGACCTAAATTGAATTTTTTTCATTCGTCGGTAGTTCCTAATGCTTATTTTGAATCGTTTGGTTGGTAATTTGCTAGATTTGGTTGGTACAGAGGCTTGTCGAAAGGCAAAGTCGTGGTTGAGCTTTGAGTTGGTCTTTGGAGTGAGGTAAATGTCGTGGTTAACCTTGACTTGAGGGATTAGGACTTGTTTGTCTATTTTCTACATGTCTAATTGTTGGGTACAACGTATATGCGAGGTGACGAGTACTTATGCGTTGTTGTTGGGTCAAAGCATGCCGGTGAGACTTGTTTCTTGTAATTTCTTTCTTTCTTTGATCATGATATCCAAGCTTAGACTAGTAAATTACTAAATTGATCGTCCTTTTCACATTTATGAGCTATCTGAGATAATTGAGTATTGTTTTCGATGTTGAGGTTGGTATTGTGGAATCATTGTTGATGTAAGGCTTGTTCTATCTCCCTATTGTTATATATTCATTGTTACATGGTAAGGGAGAGTGTTAATGCACGAAGGGTGATTGTCGTGTCATATGTGAGTGTTAATGCACGAAGGATGATGTCGTTCCATATGCGAGTGTTAATGCACGAAGGGTGATGTTGTGCCATATGTGAGTGTTAATGCACGAAGAGTGATGTCGTGCCGTATCTATTGATTTATGATGAAAGTGAGAGTAAAAGCACGAAGGTGATGTCGTGCCGTTATTGTTGTTTCATAGTGAGGTTGAGAGTAAAAGCACGAAGGGTGATATCGTGTAGTTTTTTTCATTATGTTTATTTGTTTTGCTGGTTAAAGACTTATTAACTATTTCTTGTTATCATTTCCTGTTGTATTTATCGTATCGTGTACCCCTTTCGTGTGTCCCCTCCCAAAAACACATGTTTAGCTTTTATTTGTTGTAATGTTGTATGTATATTGTTATTTGTACAGGTTTATTTACGTAGGTGTCTTGCCATAGCCTCGTCACTACCTCGTCGAGGTTAGGCTCAACACTTACGGATTACATTCGGTCGATTTACTCATACTACACTCTGCATTTCGTGTGTATATTTTGGTACTGGTTCTAGCTGTCCGTGAGGCGTTTTAGCTTGGATTTGCTTTTGGAGACTCGAGGTAGATCTGCTAGTGTCCGCAGACCTTGAGTTCCTCTTCCACTTTCCCCCTTATTTATTGTTCTTATCGTTCAAGTCAATTGTTCTTATTTCGAATTCTATATGTAGAAACTCTAGAAGCTCGTGAATTATGACTCCAGATCCGGCTTGTACTTAGATATTATTAGTTTTATATTATTCCGCACTCCGTTTTAGTTTCATTTTGGCTTACTTGATTTTACTTATTGAAATTGATAAAATTGTCTTAAAGATCCTCTAACGCCGGATTGCCTAGCAAGTGAAATGTTAGGCGCCATCACGATCCCGAAGGTGGGAATTCCAGGTCGTGATAAGTTTGTATCAGAGCAGTAGGTTGCCTAGGTCTCACAAGTCATGAGCAAGCTTAGTAGTGTATGGAGGATCGGTACAGAGGCATCTGTACTTATCTTCCAGAAGCTATGAAGTTTAGGAACAAATTTCACTTTTATTCTTCTCTGTCGTGCTATTTTATTCTATCATTGTTGATTGAACTCTTCCGTTCTTGTCCTCCCGCAGATGGCGAGATCACGTGCTACGTCTTCAGATGCACATCAACCAGAGCCCCTAGTGGCAGCTCCTACGAGGGATAGATGTCGAGGACGAGGTCGCGCCATCGCGCCAGAGGCCGAGGCAAAGGCGTAGCTCAGCTTAGAGCTCGAACAACAGCACCAACATTAGAGCTTTAGGTGGATTTTGATGAGGAGGTTCCAGCTCAGACTGTACATGTTGGACTAGATCAAGTCCTGGAGAGGTTCATCGCCACCCCAGTGCTTAAGGATGCTCTAGTCCGTTCCTGATGGAGAGCTTGGCCCAGGCCGGTATATTTCCTATGAAACCAGCCGTCTTTCAGACTGGGGGAGGAGAACAGACTCCCGCTACTCACACTCCGAAGTAGATGGCTCCCTAGTATCAGACACCAGCAGCCCCACTAGCTGGGATAGTTCAGCCGGTTGTTACGGCACAGGCCGGTGATAGGCCTGCCATGTCTTCTGAAGGCATATTGAGATTGGACAAGTTCACCAAGCTCTTCCCAGTTCACTTCAGTGGTGCACCTTCATAGGACCCAAAGGATTATCTTGACCACTGCCATGAGGTGCTGTGGAACATGGGGATAGTTTAGACCAATGGGATCGATTTTGTTATTTCAGATTATAGGTTCCGCCAAGAGGTGGTGGAGGGATTTCATGTTGACCAGACCAGCTGGGCCGCATGCTATTACTTAGGACCAGTTCTCTCAGCTCTTCCTATAGAAGTTCCTCCCTATCACAATGAGAGAGGATTACCGCCGAAAGTTCGAGTGTCTCCATCAGGGCAGTATGACTGTTACTCAGTATGGGACCCGTTTTGTGGATATAGCCTATCATGCCCTTCTTTTGCTTCCTAATGAGAGAGAGAGGGGGTGAGGATGTTTATTGATGGACTCACTCACCCTATCAGGCTTCAGATGGCCAAGGAGAGTGGGGGTGAGATTTCTTTTCAAGCAGCTACTAATGTTGCTAGGTGGTTCTTGCACAGGAGAAAAGGCAGGGGTCTGATAAGAGGCCTCTCCATTCCGGTGGTTCAGTGGTGCTCGTCTGAAGGCAGGGATACTTTCGATAGAGTCCATCCTCCCAGTCCGTATCATTCAGCGCTCGAGGCATCTCACAGTGCTTTAGGTGGTCGCAGCCCTCATATGTCTTATCGCGATCAGCTAGCCTACAATGCACCACCAGCTCATATTAGTGCACCTCTGCTCTAGAGATTTTAGGGTGGTTACTCAGGTCGACAGGGTCAGTTTCAGGGTCAGTAGTCACAGCAACGGAGGTCCTGTTATACTTGTGGTGACCCAAGGCACATTGCTAGATTTTTCCCTCGGGCACCGGGCGGCTCACATCAGCAGAGTTCTCATGCCATGTTCCCGGCACCGGGTGCCTCACCGCCCGCTCAGTCGGCTAGAGGTAGGGTCAGGAAGCTAGAGGTGAAGGTCAGGTTGTTAGAGGTAGAGGTCAGGCCGTTAGAGGTAAAGGCCATCCAGTTAGATGTCATCCCAAAGACGTGGTTCAGAGTGGTGGGGCCCAACCCCGATGTTATGCTTTCCCATCCAGGCTTGAGGCTGAGTCATATGACGCTATTATCACATGTATTATTTTAGTTTTCCATAGGGATGCTTTAGTTTTATTTGATCCGGGCTCTACTTATTCCTACGTGTCATCCTATTTTGTTTCATATTTGGTTGTGCCTCGTGATTCTTTGAGTGCTCATGTGTATGTGTCCACACTTGTGGGAGATTCTATTGTTCTAGATTGTGTGTATCGTTAGTGTGTGGTTACCATTGGGAGTCTCGAGGCTAGCGTAGATTTTCTACTTCTCTATATGGTTGATTTTGATGTCATCTTGGGCATGGATTGGTTGTCACCTTATTATGCTATATTGGATTGTCATACCAAGACAGTGACCTTAACCTTGCCCGGGTTGCCCTGATTAGAGTGGAAAGGGACTCTTATACATTCTACCAGCAGAGTTATCTCTTATGTGAAGGCTCGGCATATGGTCGAGAAGCGGTGTCTAGCTTATTTGGCTTATGTCCGCGATTATAGTGCAGAGGTTCCTTCCATGGATTCAGTACCGGTTGTTCGTGAGTTTCAAGAGGTATTTTCTGCAGATCTCCGCGGATGCCACCCGATAGAGATACTGACTTCTGTATTGATTTGGCTCCGGGCACTCAGCCCATTTCTATTCCATCATACCGTATGTCCCCGCTAGAGTTGAAAGAATTGAAGGAGCAGTTGCAAGATTTGCTTTAAGGGCTTCATTAGACCTAGTGTCTCGCCCTGGGGTGCGTCTTTGTTTTTTTTGTGAAAAAGAAGTATGGATCGATGAGGATGTGCATAGATTACCGACAGTTGAACAAAGTCACCATTAAGAACAAGTATCCATTGCCGAGGATTGATGACTTATTTGATCAGCTTCAGGGTGCCAAGGTATTTTTGAAGATTGATTTGAGGTCTGGCTACCAACAGTTGAAGATTAGGGCATTTGATGTCCCTAGGACAACTTTTCGGACTCGATACGTGCATTATGAGTTTCTAGTGATGTCATTTAGGTTGAGAAATGCCCCAACATCATTTATGGATTTGATCAACTAGTGTTCAAGCCTTATCTGGATTCCTTTGTGATTGTGTTTATTGTCGATATCTTGATCTACTCCCGCAGCCGAGAGGAGCACGATCAACATCTTCGGATCATACTTCAGACTCTGAGAGATAGCCAATTATATGCCAATTTTTTAAAGTGCGAGTTTTGGTTGGGCTCAATCACTTTCTTGGGGTACGCAGTATCGGCAGAGGGAATTCGGGTGGATCCTATGAAGATTGATGCAATTAAGAACTAGCCTGACCCACTTCAGCTACGGAGATCCGGAGTTTCCTGGATTTGGAGGGTTATTACCATCGGTTTGCGGAGGGGTTCTCATCTATAACAGCCCCATTGACCAGATTGACCCAGAAGGGTGCCCCGTTCAGATGGTCAGACAAGTGTGAGGCGAGCTTTGAGAAGCTCAAGACTACTTTGACTACATCGCTAGTATTGGTGTTGTCCACAGGTTCGGGATCTTATACGGTATATTGTGATGCATCTTGATCTCGTGTTGGGATCTGAGCACTATTGATACACGATGGCAGGGTGATCGCATATGCATCACGAAAGTTGAAGGTTCATGAGAAGAATTACCATGTCCATGACTTGGAGCTGGTAACCATTGTTCATGAACTAAAGATTTGGAGACACTAACTTTACGGCGTGTCGTGTGAGGTTTTCACGTATCATTGGAGTCTTCAATATTTTTTCAAACATAAGGATCTCAATTTGAGGCAGATGAGGTGGTTGGAGCTATTGAAAGACTATGATATCATCATCTTGTATCATCCCGGAAAGGCCAATGTGGTGGCCGATGCCTTGAGTATAAAGGCAGCGAGTATGGGCAGCCTTGCGTACATTCCAGTCGGTAAGAGACCACTTGCATCAGATGTTCATGCTTAGGCCAATCAGTTCGTGAGGTTGGATGGTTCAGAGTCTAGTCGTGTTCTAGCTTGTACAACCGACCGGTCTTCTTTGTTTGAGTGCATCTGGGAGCGACAATATGATGACCCTCATTTGCTTGTCCTTAGGGGCACAATGCGGCACTGTGGTGCCAAGAAGGTTACTGTTGGAGATGATGGATTTTTGAGGATGCAGGTTCGTATTTGTGTGCCTCATGTAGACGGACTTCGTGAGTTGATCCTTGAGGAGGACCACAGTTCCGGTATTTATTCATCCGGGTGCCGCCAAGATGTATCAGGACTTGTGGCAGCATTACTGGTGGAGAAGGATCAAGAAGGATATAGTTGCATATGTGGCTCGGTGTCTAAATTGTCAGCAAGTAAAGTGTGAGCATTAGAGACCCAAAGGTTTGCTTCAGAAGTTAGAGATTCCTGAGTGGAAGTGAGAGCGTATCACTTGGATTTTGTTGTTGGACTCCCACAGACTCAGAGGAAGCTCGATGCGGTATGGGTTATTATGGATAGGCTGACCAAGTCAGCGCATTTCATTCCTATGGCAGTTACCTATTCTTCGGAGCGATTGGATGAGATCTACATCCGGAAGATTGTCCATATTCACGTTGTGCCCGTGTCTATCATTTCTGATCGAGGTATGCATTTCACCTCGCACATCGTGAGTTGGGCACGCAGGTTGAGTTGAGCACAACATTTCATCCTTAGACGAACGGATAGTCGGAGCGCATTATTCAGGCATTAGAGGATATACTATGTGCTTGTGTTATAGATTTTGGAATTTTGTGGGATTAGTTCTTGCCACTTACGGATTTTGTCTACAACCACAGCTACCAGTCGAGCATTCATATGGCCCCTTATGAGGCATTATACGGGAGGCAGTGCCGTTTGCCAGTTGGATGGTTCGAGCCGGGGGAGGCTCGGTTGTTAAGTAAAAATTTGGTACAGGATGCCTTGGATAAGGTCAAGTTTATTCAGGATCGACTTCGCACAGCTCAGTCCAGGCAGAAAAGTTATGTCAACCGTAGAGTTCATAGTGTTGCATTCATGGTCGGAGAGAAGGTATTTCTTCGGGTTTCACCCATGAAGGGTGTGATAAGGTTCGGAAACAAGGGCAAGTTGAGCCCTAGGTACATCGGACCCTTTGAGATTCTAGAGAGAGTGGGTGAGGTGGCTTACAAGCTCACATTTCCACCTAGTTTATTAGAAGTCCATCCAGTGTTCCATGTGTCTATACTTCGGAAGTATCATGGTGATCCGTCCCATGTGTTATACTGCAGCTCAGTCCAATTAGACAAGGATTTGACTTACGAGGAGGAGCCGGTGGCTATTCTAGCACGATAGGTTCGACAATTGAGGTCTAAGAGTTATCCTTCAGTTCGAGCCCAGTGGATAGGTCACCTCGTCGAGGCAGCTACTTGGGAGTCGTAGTCGGACAAGTGGAGTAGATATCCACACATTTTCACCAGCCCAGGTACTTTTCTATGTCCGTTCGAGGATGAACGTTGTTTTAGAGGTGGAGAATGTGATGACTCGATAGGTCATCTAGATCTTTAAACCTTAATTCTGTGTTTCGAAGCCTCCAATATCTCATTTTAGCCTTCCTCGATTGGTGTGCGCAGTCCGGGTATTTTTTCAGAAAGCGTTTATGTTAAAAATTTATAAAATATGAAATTTTGCTCTAAAAATCCATTTGAGTTGACTTCAGTCAATATTTTGAGTAAACTAGCCTGGATTTGTATTTTGACAGTCCTGGTGGGTCCGTATCGTGATTTGGGACCTGCGCGTATGCCCGAAATCGAATTTGGAGGTCCCTAGATTGTGTTATCGCTTTTTGTCAAAATTTGAAAGTTTAAAGGCTAATGACTTAGAAGGTTTTACCGATGTTTGACTTTATTGACACCGGGTCTGTATTTTGGTTTCGGAATCCGGTATAAGTCCATTATTATATTCATGACTTGTCTGTCAAATTTAGTGAGAAACAAAGTTGGTTTGACGTGATTCAGACGTCCGGTTGTTAAAATAGCAATTCTAAAGTTTCTTGAAAATCTCATTTGATTTGGTGTCTGATTCACAGCTCTAGGTGTTATTCTGGCGATTTGATGGCGCGAGCAAGTTTGTATGATGTTTTTGGACTTGTGTGCATGTTTGGTTTGGAGCCCCGAGGGAATTGAGGGTTTGAGAAGAATTAGGAATTTTTAACCTAAAATCTAGAATTTTCCCGGTGGAAATTGAGGGTTTGAGAAGAATTAGGAATTTTGTAAAATTAGAATTTAGACCTCAAATTGAGGTCAGATTTCAAAATAAATTACATAATCGGGCTCGAGGATGAATGGGTAATCGTGTTTTGTTCCGAATTTTGGGTTTGGACCAAGCGAGCCCGGGAGTTGACTTTTGTTGACTTTCTCAATAATGACCTAAATTGAACCTTTTTTATTTATGGGTAGTTCCTAAGGCTTATTTTGAATCGTTTGGTTGGTAATTTGCTAGATTTGGTAGGTTTGGAGGTTTGTTCGAAAGGCAAAGTCGTGGTCGAGCTTTGAGTTGTTCTTTGGAGCGAGGCAACTGTCGTGGTTAACCTTAACTTGAGGAATTAGGACTTGTTTGTCTATTTGCTACATGTCTAATTGTTGGGTGCGATGTATACGTGACGTGACGAGTACTTGTGCGTTATTGTTGGGCCAAAGTATGTGGGTGAGACTTGTTTCTTGTAATTTATTTCTTTGATCATGATATGCATGCTTAGACTAGTTAATTACTAAATTGATCGTCCTCTTTGCATTTATGAGCTATCTGAGATAATTGAGTATTGAAACCGAAGTTGAGGTTGGTATTATGGAATCGTTGTTGACGTAAGGCATGTTCTTGCTTATTATATCTCCCTTTTGTTATATGTTCATTGTTACGTGGTAAGGGGGAGTGTTTATGCACTAAGGGTGATTGTTGTGCCATATTTGGTTCAGGATGCCTTGGACAAGGTAAAGGTGATTCAGGATAGACTTCGCACAGCTCAGTCCAGGCAGAAGAGTTATGCAGATCGGAGAGTTCCGACTTGGCATTCATGGTTGGTGATCGGGTTTTGTTTCGGGTGTCGCCGATGAAGGGCGTCATGAGATTTGGGAAGAAGAGTAAGCTGAGTCCGAGGTTCATTGGCCCTTTTGAGATATTGCAGCGGGTTGGGGAGGTTGCTTATGAGTTGTCATTGCCTCCCAACCTAGCAGGTGTTCATCCGGTATTCCACGTGTCCATGCTCCGGAAGTATCAGGGTGACCCGACTTATGTTTTGGATTTCAGCTCAGTTCAGTTGGACAAGGATCTATCATATGTTGAGGAGCCTGTGGCCATTTTGGACAGGCAAGTTAGAAAGCTCAGATCGAAGGATATTGCTTCAGTCAAGGTGCAATGGAGAGGTCATCCGGTTGAGGAGGCGACTTGGGAGACTGAGCAGGACATGCGGAGCCTGTACCCTCATCTATTCACAGCTTCAGGTATGTTTCTATACTCGTTCGAGGACGAACGATTTTCTTAAGAGGGGGAGAATGTAACGACCTGGCCGGTCGTTTTGAGAGTTAGCGCCCCGATTCCCTGATAACTGTTCCTCCCATTTTTATTATGTTAATGGATTGAGCCGGAGCGTCGAGTGATGAAAATTGGAGTGTTTTTGACATATAGTCCTTTAAGGTGAGCTTTAACCTTAGAAATTGGACCGTAGTGAGAGCTGTGTGAAGACGGATCCAGAATGGGAATTCGTTGACTCCGTTAGCTCCGTTGGGTGATTTCGGGATTGAGAGCGTGTTCGGATTGTGTTTTCAAGGCCAGACGTAGATTTAGGCTTGAATTGGCGAAAGTTAGAATTTCGGCGATTTCGGCCGATAGGTGAGATTTTGATATCGGAATCAGAATGGAATTCCGAAGGCGACAGAAGGTCCGTAATGTCATTTATGACTTGTGCGCAAAATTTGAGGTCATTCGGACGAGTTTAGACGGGGTTCAGCGTCAGAGGTGAATTCATGAAAATTCCTAAGTTCCTAGGCTTGAATCTATGCATTTTTGGATATTTTGATGTTAGGGGACGTGTTTTTAAGGCCCGACCAATTTTGGATAGGGTATTTGGGTCAGTTGGTGGTTTTGGTTGAGGTCCCGGGGGCCTCGGGGTTGTTCCGGATGCTTAATGGAGGAATTTTGGACTTGGAACTCAGTTGAACTAGATCTTCTTCTGGTGTTTCCGCACCTGCGATGGAATTCTCGCAGGTGCGAGCTCGCATGAGCGGCCCCCTAGCCGCAGGTGCGAGGTTGGGTCAGGCCTTCCCAGTCTCCGCAGGTGCGATTGGATTTTCGTAGGTGCGGAGCCGCACCAACGACAAAAGGTCCGCAGGTGCGACCCCCGTCCAGCTTAAGTGAAACCCGCACCTACGATGCCTTTTCCGCAGGTGCGGTACCGCAGCAGGTGCTGTTGAAGGGACCGCAGGTGCGAGATCCCTATGTGCTTAATTCTAAAATCCGAGGGTTCATGTTATTTCACCATTTTTGAGTTGTGGGAGCTCGGGAGAGACGATTCTTGGAGGCTTTTACATCTAGGCATTTTAGGTAAGTTATTCCTAGCCATCCTAGGTTAATTTCCATGATTCTAGTCTTCAATTCCACCATTAAATTCGAGATTTTTGAGTTGAAATTGGGGAAAATTGGAAGAAACTTCCTAGACCGATTTTTGGGGTTTTGATTGGATATTTGACCTCCGATTTAAGAGATTTTCATATGGTTATACTCGTGAGTGAATAAGGGTTCAAAAAATATAAATTTTACCCAATTCCGAGACGTGGGCCCGAGGGTTTTGATCAAATTTTCTAATTTCGCGTTTTAGTTCTGAAACAATTAGTTACTTTGATTTCTTGAATTTATATTTACATTATACCATCAAATTGAATAGATTTGGGCCACCCGGAGTTGGATACTCGTGGCAAGAGAGTGATAAGCGGCTGATTTGCACAGTTGAGGTAAGTGGCTTGCCTAACTCTGTGTTGGGGAATCTCCCTTAGGCATTTTTAACTGGTTTTGCTATAAAACCCCGTGTACGTGAGGTGACGAGCGCGTGCATGGAATATTTTCATTGAAATTCCATACTTCTTTCTACACAATACCTCATTTCCAACTCTATTATTACTGTTATCGGTTTGAACTGCATAATAACTTAAGATTTTATCCTGGTAAATTGGTTTCTAACTGATTTTCCAATCGTTACCATTATTTGAAACTGATTTAAGGATTTTACTCCGAGATTTCCAACTGGTTCTTTTTCCTAAAACTACGCTATTTTGAGATTTTGTTTTCTTTATATTGCGTATATATACATAGGGATTGTGGGCATAAACCTGAGCTTTTTCCCTCATACTGCATTGCATACAGGGATTGCGGGCATAGACCTGAGCCTTTCCCTCATACTGCATTGCATACATAGGGATTGCGGGCATAGACCTGAGCCTTTCCCTCATACTGCATTGCATATAGGGATTGCGGGCATAGACCTGAGCCTTTCCCTCATACTGCCTTGCATACATAGGGATTGTAGGCATAGACCTGAGTCTTAACGACTCTATGATTGTCAACATATATGCTGCATGGATAATACTCCGAACTCTTAAGTGTGTACATAACGTAACTAACTCTGGATCATTAATAGAATAATTCTTTTCATTCCTTCTCAGATTTCTTTAAATGTAAGCTATTACTTTTCCTGGTCTTTCTGCCCCTTGTTGCGTGCATACTTAGCTTATCTTAGTTCCCCCGCATGCTGGAGTTTTTGTGCAACTCGTATGATCTCGAATATTACTTTTGATTTTACCTACCATTCATTAGCCACGGTAGGTGCCACTTTCTTGTGGAGTGCATACAATTTTGTAATGAGATTGTTTTTACATGACCATTTCCTCTTTAGGTCACTGGGCTTAGGTTGAAGCCTTCTTCCTTATTTCCTTAGCTAGTCTTTCATTGTAGTACTTAGGGAGGATCCTCTGATTCTTGTAAAGCTGCGAGCTTATTACATCATATACTCGACGGAATGTTTTATGTCCTTCCTCGCCTACAATTATCCGTAGTTACTTATCTCCATGCCCTTGTGCTTGTAGGGTTGCTTCTGAACTGGTATTTACTTGCTTACTATATCTGTCATTTTGCAAATCTCAGTAGGGCCTCTACCTGACCTCGTCACTACTTGACTGGGGTTAGGCTTGGCACTTACTGAGTACCGAATGTGGAGTACTCACGCCCTTCTGCGCATGTTTTCCCCATGTGCAGATCCAGGTCCTAGTACGCGGTATCTCAGCTAGCCAGCAACAGCAATATCAGGAGACTCGAGGTATAATCTGCAACGTCCACAGATCTCCGAGCCCCCTTCTTATCTTGATGTAGTAGAACTTGTAGATGAAACTATACGGTCTTTTCCTCTCCAGATGTACATATTGAGCCGTAGAGTTAGCTTGTGATGTATTGTGATATTCCGGGTTGTGGGTAAAGTAAACTGTAAATGCCGAGCGGCATCGACTTTATTATGATTTCTTACTGCTATTCTACCTGTTTTATCTTAATTTTGCGTAAGGAATAGGCTTACCTAGTCGTCTAGACTAGGTGCGATCACGAGACCCAGTCGGAGGGAGAATTGGGTCGTGACAGATATAATCTGATCGGAACAGGGCCCCTACCTACCCATAACCTATATACATATATACACAAGACGTACACAAAACTCTAGACCCGGCAACTCCGAAGGACGTGGAGCTTACCGATAAAGTTGAACTCGGGCAACACCTACTGAGGAGGTCTACCCGTCTGTTTGCCTGAACCTGCACACATGAAATGCATTATCCCCAAAAAAAGAGATTCTAGTACGGAATAAAGTATTGAGTATGCAAGGCAATAAAATAACTGAAAGCAGAAACTGATCTGTTAATATAATAACTGAAAGTAACTAGAAGTTAAAGATGATATGGAGATATACTTACCTGCTGATACTGACTTAACTCTCTCAATATAGTAAATAAAATAGATGTCCGACCCTATAAGGGTCGGAACGTGTAACTGCTCCGTCGTAGTAGGCTCGCTCATAGGCACTTGGCCATACTAGGCTCTGTATCTCGGTCATTCTAGGCTCTCTCATAGGCGCTCGGCCACAGTAAGCTCGGTATAAAACTTATCATCTGATCATAGGTTTCCCAATAGGGGCCTACCCATTAATTATAGCTCAATAGTGGTGAAAATAATGTAATATTATTTATATATATATACTCTCTGCTCTCTTGGCTGAAAGAAGACAAAACTAATTGAATATGAAGTCCCGATAAGGGAGAATACTGTAACTTACGAGACTAGGATAATGTGAATAAATTCAGAAATACGAACTTCTCTTTATGTCTTGTTATCAAACACATGTTGTCATGGGATCATGACAAAATGTAGAAAAGGTTTAACCTTAACATACCTAGAGTAGGAAAAACTTCGTATGATATTCTTGGGAAAGATTGCACCGTGCTCTCTTAGAATTTGCAATTCACGCTTTACATAATCAGCAACCAACGTTATCTATATTTGGTATGGAATTGTTTTGCTTTCTTATTTACTCACGATCAGCCCACTCTCTTTACATAAGAGATTCAATTGGATTTTAAGGCACACGTGAATTCATATTGAAGAAACATGAAGCAAACTAATTGTAGTAAGATGGCTTGTAACATCTTACTAATTGTAGAAATCCTTTAGTGGGTGTGGCCCACTTAGTGGATGACTAAGCCACCCTAATTCTTCAAAATGTGCCATCTATGCAAGACTTAAGAGTCACTTTAAATTTAAATGTGATGGGGTGCTGCCACGGTTTATTTTTGGGGGTTTAATTGTTATCCTATAATTCCTTAGTTAATTAGGTAATATCCTATTACCCAATAATTTACCAATTATCCACATAATTAAAAATTATCTCAAATTACTTAAAATACTATTCACTTTTAACATACTTTATGTACCCTACTTATCATGGTTATGAGATATCTTGTATGGCAACAGTCCATAAATACCGAGTACTATAGCTCGGACCATATTCTCTCCCATCTTGACAAACTTCGACGAAACTCACATAATTCGATTCACTTACCCTCTCGCTTTCACGAATTTACTTATCACTTACTTGAAATAGCATAATACTTATAACCTCAAAAATAATCCATTCCCGAGTCTATGTCGATTAACTTACGACGAAACTTTAATGTACGACAATGCGGGATGTAATATCTCATTTTTGAGCTTTCATCAATTTACTTATGGTGTACTTTTACGTACGAAAACATGTGGTGTAATATCATTCCCCCTTTTAGAACATTCGTCCTCAAATGTTGACTAATGCACTTATCATTTCCATAACTTATGTGTTCTGAATACGTTAGTACTCTCCTTGCCATCTAGGAAACTGTTCCGTGAATAATTCCAAATGTCAGGGCATTCCCCCCTTTAGACCTCTCACATCACGACTTGTGTTCGGAATCCTTCCAACCTCGTGACTGTTGCTACCTTCTATCATGCAGACTGTATGACTCTAACCTTGTAAATGTGCCTATGAGACTCTTATCTCCTTTTCCCTCCAGCTTTTAGCCAATCTCTAGGCCTCACTTTGTAAACATATACATAGCTTGATCTCTGGGCATCTATAGGTATACTGAATTTCTTCGCTCGGTACTTTGTTGAACTTACGGATATTGCTATATCTTATTTCATAGACCCGGTTATCTATTCGTATGACTTTAATGCATCTAGCTAGGTCATACTATACCATAACTCTTACTTCGATTTATCATTATTGCTGCCTGCTACCAAACTCCAAGTTATTCTCGTCGATTATCCTATATAAATCTAAGTTCTTTATTGCTTCTTCATTACCGTCCATCTTAAGAATGATTGCCTAATATAATCTCATACTTTGTAACTATCCATCCGTTGTTGATTCACCTCAATGTTGATATACAATCTACTACTGATCACTAGGACTTACGTCTCATCGGGGATATCTGAAGTAATTAGACTGTTCCACCTAGGGGCGATACCATGCTTCCATAACAATATTTCATAGCATCCCAATGTGATTCACCTTACGTGGGTATTTTAATCCTGTACAATTCATGAAATCCATTCAAATCATCACTCAATTTAAGGCCCAAACGCCATCCTTCATTTATCACGATTACACTCTCATTCTACTACCAGGACAACATTCCATCTCTTTTAAATGTTATTAGTCTTAGACTCCTTTGAGTTCATTTAGGGTATACTGATCTTCCATAACTTAGAGAAACCATCAGCTCTCTTGTTTTCACGGGCTTAATCCTAAGGACTTATCCATTCTCATCACCTTCTCACTCGCCCTTTCTTATCCTTACTCATGTCTTCCTAAAACCTTGTCGCTTTGCCATACTTTAGCTTGCAGCCTACACATATTCATTTATACTACTCGCAACCTTCCTTCAACTTACTTGCACCACATATTTCCTTATGTTATTTTGGAACATCAAGCGAGACCTCACATCGTCTCAAACTCTTCTTTACTCTTTTAACTAGACCTCTCGATACCTAGAAACCATAGGCTGGGAGGTATGCCACCAATGACACCGCTATCATTCCTGGATATTGAATCTCAAAGCTTCTATTCCTCTATCTGAAGTATGGATTATTCGCAACCTTCTGCATTTGAGTATCTCGTACATTGTTCACCTTTTACCTTACTTACCTTAAAATTTTGCATCATATCTTCTATATCTTTTATGACCTCGCTTTCACACATGTATAATTCACATTCATAACTTGAAGCTCTATTATAATACTTGCACCTCTTATGCACACACAATCCGGTGGGAGCTTCACACTGACTTCTTATGAGGTTGGTACTCTTATAACCGCTTTATCGTAGAGCCGTTATAGAATATGGTTGTTGTACTATCTCTCTTGTACTTATGATATTAAGAGTGATTCTGCAATGTTCTCAATCACAATTTCTATAATTTCCTGGGTCCAATAATCAGACTCCTGATTTACTTAGTTGATGTAACTCTTTTAGTTTCCTCTTCCTTTTGATCAGCCTTTATGTAGGCTTAAGCTATCTTCCGATCTGCGACTCCTGGTATTAGTTATTACTTTAGCCTTTCATGGGCTCTATGGAATATCCATGATACAATCTTCTAACAATTCAATCATTTGTCTATGCCCTGGGCTCAATTCTTTCTTTTAACTTATACCGGAGTCTTCTACGACTATATGATTGTCAACATATATGCTGCATGGATAATACTCCGAACTCTTAAGTGTGTACATAGCGTAACTAACTCTGGATCATTAATAGAATAATTCTTTTCATTCCTTCTCAGATTTCTTTAAACGTAAGCTATTACTTTTCCTGGTCTTTCTGCCCCTTGTTGCGTGCATACTTAGCTTATCTTAGTTCCCCCGCATGATGGAGTTTTTGTGCAACTCATATGATCTCGAATATTACTTTTGATTTTACCTACCATTCATTACGGTAGGTGCCACTTTCTTGTGGAGTGCATACAATATTGTAATGAGATTGTTTTTACATGACCATTTCCTCTTTAGGTCACTGGGCTTAGGTTGAAGCCTTCTTCCTTATTTCCTTAGCTAGTCTTTCATTGTAGTACTTAGGGAGGATCCTCTGACTCTTGTAAAGCTGCGAGCTTATTACATCATATACTCGACGAAATGTTTTATGTCCTTCCTCGCCTACAATTATCCGTAGTTACTTATCTCCATGCCCTTGTGCTTGTAGGGTTGCTTCTGAACTGGTATTTTGTCTTCCCAACGGCACTCTCTTTTATTCCCGTAACACTCATACGGTACCTTTAACTACCCCAACTCCTATCTAAATATATCTCAAGGGTCACGATGTCATATTTGCGAGACTGAATTTCCCAAGTTGGGGTTCACCATGTTTATCTTGTACGATTTGTTGATTTGTCTATATCCTCTTGTCTAGCCATAACTAGACACTTCCTGAATCAACTACTAACTACTCGTTGGCCCATTCTCATACCAATATTCCGCGTAATCTTTCTTGGGTTATTTCTTTTGTCTTAACTTACGTCTCGTAATGGCTCCTTATTTATCAATAATATCCAGGGCAGGAACCCTTACTTCCTCCCCTTGACGTCGTGTTTGCATAATGTTCTGGAATCGTAACATATCTATAGGATTTTGATAAGTGAAATCTCATTCCTTTCTAATTTTTATCGCATTCTTCCTTTACCATTCCATGATTACTAGAACCACTTTCTTCTGACTTAATGCCACATCACTCCATATTCCCCCCTTTAGGGGAGTACTATGATTTAGTGCTGCGATGATCTACGTATCGATGTTTTACCTCTTTATCTTTGGTCTCATCATTGATGACCCTTACCCGCCTTGCGGTAATCCTTCTGTACCAAGGATAACAAAATTTCTTACTCACAAGGGTGACACTTAGTGTAACTGGCACACATAGTCCCTTAAGCTTAACTTTGCTCACATTGCTTGCTTTAGGGAAGCGTCTTCCTGAATGACCTTTAAAGTTATTCTTCTGTCGTCCATTCTATTATCACCGGAACGCAATCTCTGAAATTCTCATGATGCCGACTATTATCAAGCCACTCAGTCCCTAATTCATGTTTAGTTTATCTTGTTCACCATCCCATACTAATTTCTATTATTCTGGGGGTCTAACTTTTCCTACTGGTAATCACGTTAGAGTCACGAACTTATTACTCAAAATGAGGATATGACTTTATGGCTTATACTCTTTTGTTGTCTTAAGGCATGTCACATCTTGTATTTTCCTTCACTTGACTATAGACTCTGTAATACTGTTATTTGTTTTTTGATCTATCGATGTCATCCATGTATCACATCTTACTCATAATGCTTCATTAACTCTCTTCTTATTTCCTGCTAACATTTATGACTATCACTTTATTCTAAAAATTTCAACAAAACATTCTCTTGCTTTTAACTCCCTTTACTCCATCCACTGGCTCTTCGGGTTGCCTATCTTTATAAAAAAAATTAACACTCTAGTATTCGTATCTAGTTGTACTATTCTAGAGTGCGCCACGTGGGTGTCTCACAATGAGATCTATTAGCACATTTGCAATAGCCTTCGAAAATGTCAACTAATGCTAACAATCCATTCACAATTTTGAGTTACTCTAACCCCAGTCGGATCCTAATATCCCGTCCTTCTCTTAAACCATATATGTTAGCTCCCATAGGGCATAACTGAGATAGGTGTGGCCTATTGTACATACCTCTATTACTGTTGAAGGTAACTCAGAATGCTTATATTTCTCGACCTGAATTTGTTTAACCAAAGAATTGGATTCTTTGCCAAAGTTATTTTAGGAAGAACACGGGTTTATGATAACCAGAGAATAAGCTAATAATTGCAAGTAAATTTGTAATTGAAATAAGTAAGATGCACAAAAAGTAAGTGTATTGCAATAGTAGTTCGAATGTGTCCTTACAAGTTATATTTTACTCCCTTATATAGGGAATTTCTTAATATAACGTCTGCCCTTTTCAGTAATTGAGCATTAATGACTAATAATGGCATTAATGTAACGTTACAATGATTAACTGTAACTGTTGCATGAAGGTTGTGTAACGTTTGGCTCATTAATTGAAAATCTCTGAATCTGCCCTTTATTCTGCCTGGATTCATCTTGCCCGCGCCTCTTCATCTCCTTAATTAGGTTAAGATTCTCGTACCTGATTCTCCTGTGGGTATGTTATTTCGTGCCTCTTTGTCTCGTACCTCTCCATGAAGTTCTGTCCAGTTGTCATGTTTTCATTATTCCATGTAGATTGCTGTGTCATCACAGTCATTACACGTGTGAAGCTATTTTTACCAATACAGATAGTCCCCCCACTTACCATTTATTTATCAATTAATACTTGGTAAGTGGATACTCATTTATGGCGGGAATATTTTGCCTCCGCTTCACTCGTAACATTGCATCCATATTTGAATGCAGGCGTCGCTTGTCACTTCCATTTAATGCTCGTGCCACGTGGCATTCCAGAATTGGTTCTGCAATTATTCAGCACCTTTTAGGGATTTTTGCGGTTGCATCAGTCACGAAGTGACAGCTTCAATTATGACTTTCACATCACTGTTTTTTCCATTTTTTGACGGTTGCCTTCGAGTATAAATACCTCTTTCCCTTTCTATACTTTTACGAAAAACTTCTAACCTTCATTCTTTGTTTGCAAATTCTTTGTCTTTGTAAATATGTGTTCTTAAAACAAGCAATCTAAGAGAGTCATCAATGTAGATGATCTTACTCCTTATTCCGCTCCGACACGGAGTAGGAGAGGCGGTAGGCTTAGGAGTTTAGGTTCCACTCCTACTAGAGGTTCCTCTTCTTCTCATGTTACTCCCCCATCTTCTTCTAGATTTGTCATTTCTTTATCTTCTCCAAGGGCTAGGGCTTCTAGATCTTCATCAAAAGGTAAAGAACACAATGAACCTTTGCGTGAACCGAGGGTCGACGAGATAGTACCTGCGGAGTTTTCTTTTGCTAGGGATAGTCAGGCCTTAAAAGAATAACTTTCTTCAATGTCCTCTCTTGACGGTGCTGACGTGTACCCTACCCAGATAACTGAGGGTTTAATATCTCTCGTATGCAGGGACTGTTATTGGAAGCCTGATTTTCCTGTTGTTGTTCCTAATAGTAATCAAAGAAAAACCTCTTACAAGACTGGGTATTCTTTTGTTCATACTTATTCTTTTACATTAGGATTCAAGCCTCCTATCGACCCCATTATTATCGAATTTTGTCGATTTTTCCAGGTTTGTCTGGGACAAGTCGGTCCTCTAGTGTGGCGAGTTGTCAGGTGCCTCAGATATTTGGCAAATCTAGCTTCGGTCCCCTTTATGTTTCATCATCTTATTCACCTTTATTCTCCGATGTTGTTCCGCTAGGGAGTGTTTACTCTTGTGTCTAGGAGTAAAAGGGTGTTAGTGATTCCTGATGATGATAAAGACCGAGGGTGGTACCTCCGGTATGTTGTTGTTCCTACTGCTGGTTTAGTAGGTGAAGAAAATCTCCCCTTCCCTGACAAGTGGAATCTTGCACGTGAGTACATTTTTGCTCACATTCCTTTCCTTTTGTTTTGATACTTTATCAGTACCGTAACTATTTCTTTTCTTTGCAGCAATCATGGGAACCGTTGAGAGTGTCTTCGGTTTTCGCGATTGGGTAGAAAAACTCTTTTTGATTGTTCTGTTAGAACATCGTTCGTGGAAATACCTCTCTGGGAGGTTTTGTTGGAAAGTTAAGACTCACGGTAAGCGAAGTTTTACGCTTTTACTTCTTCCCTCTTTTGAGCTTTATTTGATCCCTTTCATTTGGTAGGGTTTCCTGCTCGTGGAGTTTCTGTTGTAGTTGTCTTTGTTCCAAAGTTGTCCCTGGCGAAGGCCTAGGAGAACATTTCTGGTTCCTCCTCTTCAAAAAGAAAAGCAAATGGGTCAAGGACCTTAGAAGAGGAGGAGGAAGAGGAGGGTTCTCTAGTCCACATGTCACGTAGGAGGAAGGTGGTCTCTGACGACGAGTCTGCACCTGTCGTTGACCCACCCGTGCCTGAATCTGATATTTCTGCCCCTGAGGATGCAACTCCTTCCCCTGTTCGTGAATCAATTGATCTCCTGTTTCGTGAAGATTTTGGTACTATTGCTGAGGAAGCTCCCTTTGTTGTTTTCTCTCCTCCTGTCCTTAATGAACTTCCCTCAATTACTCCTGTTGTAGTTTCTTCTCCCATGACTATTCCCGCTCCTGTCATTGATTCTGCTCCCGTGGCTTTTTCTGCCTCTCAGACTTCTCTGCCCGTTACTCCTTCATCTATCCCCGCTTCTGTGCCTTCTATTGCAGAAGTAGGGTCTTCTATCAGGGGGAGATGAGGCAGGTGATGATAGAGGTTCCAGCATCGGGTAGCCTCTTCAAAAAGTCTGGCCAACTGACGTATGGTTGAAACCATTAATAGGCTTGACTGAGAGAGCTAAGTTAGACAGCCATGGTTCCCTTACTTGGGTGAATGAAATTGTGCATTCTTCTTTAAAGGTAAAATTTGTTCTCCTTTGCTTGTGTTCATATACGTTCTTACAGTATCTAATTTATCTCATTTTGTAGATAATCTTATAGGCACAGAGTTAATGAAGAGGGTTTCCCAAGCGGAGCAGGCAGCAAAGGATTTACGTATTTAGGCGGATAATTGGAAAAAGCAGTACGAGAGTCTGGAACTTGAAAAGGAGGCAGTGGAGGAAGAAAAATGTACCTTGGAGCAGCAAGTTAGGGTGATGGCGCAGAATTGGCCGTTGAGAAGGCGTCTTCGAACTAGGCAGGCAACGACAAGAGTGTCTTAGAATCTTTATTTGCAGAGCAGCTTTCTTGTGCCTCTGAGGAAATTAGGAGCCTGAAGGCCTTATTGGACCAGAAAGAGGAGTATTCTGGTGAACTTGTTCAATTTCTCACTCAAACCCAGGAAGATCTCCGTAACTCTTTGGAGAAGGTCCAACTTCTGGAAAGGTCCCTCGTTCCTCTAAAGGCCTCACATGCTGCTGCCTTGGCCGAAAGGGATGAATTAAGAGTTGAAGTTGAGCTGTGGGAGAAGGATTATGAAGCTCTTGAAGACAAAGCAGTCGTCGATGTTAGCTGGACTTATCTGAACTCCCGTCTTGACACATTGACGAAAATGGGCCAAGAGGGTTTTGACTTAGAAGCTGAAATTGCTAAAACCAAAGAGACCATTGAGAAGTCTCAACAAAGTCAAAATATTTCTTCCCCATAGGTTGAGGTCCCTGCTGCTCGTGTCTCTTCATCTCAAGTCGGTCCTCTTGCCAGTGAAGACAACCCCCATCTGAAAAAGTTTAAGAACTTGGTTCTTTTTTTTTATTTGTATCAATTGGTGGTTACCCCCAGTCCCATCGGGGGTAAAGTTTGGATCCTTTATAAGTCCCCAACTGACAACTTAGGGGCAACTAATGTAAAAATTAATACGGCTTCGACTAAGTTAACACTTAGCTTATTTTGCCGTTAGTATTTCAATATTAATATCAGCATGACTTTAGTTTCCTTCGAGTTTTTGTTTCACTCTTTAAGTCTTCGCATGCTTTATTCTTGAGGTTTTTGGTTTTACCTCTAAGTTTTGCATTTATAAAATGCTCAGATTACTCGTACCTTTTCGTAATAGGCACGGTTTATGAAAGAGGGCCCTTTTTGATCGACACTTACTGAAGAAGACGTCTCAACTTCATAATGGTGTAAATATACAAAAGAGAGATAGGAATTTTTACATGTTTTTCTTTAACAATGTTTTGAAGAAAGTTTCTGGATTGAACTTTCAGAACATTTCACATGTGTTTGTGTATCGTCTATGACTCGTTTTGCAACTGTTTTCTTTTAACAGATTTGATATAAACTTGCACTCGTAACTGTTTTTATTTTGCAACATTTTTTTTTTGAATTAGTACAAGGGGATAACTGTTTTCGTTTATAACAGTTTTAAATACAAGGGTATGAACTTTTACCCGTAACTATTTTTATTGATAATAGTTTTTAAATGTATACAAGGGTAATACTTTTTCATCCGTAACTATTTTCATTAACAGTTTTCTGAATAAGTACAAAGATAATGATCTTTCATCCGTAACTGTTTTCTATTACAACAATTTTTGAATAAGTACAAAGATAATGATCTTTCGTCTGTAACTGTTTTCTGTTACAACAGTTTTTGAATAAGTACAAAGATGTGCATTTCTACCCGTAACTAATATTCTGCCTCTAACCTGAACATTCGTTTATATTTACGAATATGTTTTTGAAATATTCGTTTACATTTACGAATATGTTTTCTCAGGTTTTTTGAATCATGCTTTGTATTTTGAGTCTTTGGCTCTTTTTGATTCTGCTCATAATACTTGACTTGTTGGGAAGATGGGTCTTTAGGCTTGAGCTTTGACTTTTTGATAGTCTTCTTTGCTTCATATTTGCCCTCCATATTGTATAGTCCCCCAAGTGTTTGAGCTTTGAAGGATGAAATCTCGAGCACTTGATTGTTCCTTCCTTGTGGTCCTTTTCCTGAAAAGGAAAAACATACGGGACTCGAAGGTATATAGTTTTTTAGATGATGACTTCTTAACCCTTTTAAACGTCCATCAGAAAGTTGTAACCCTAGAACGGGAGTTTAGTTACTTCCTCGTGTATTTGCAGGTCTAATATCATCATATGGTGATGGGTTAGCTTTTTGCCTATCATCTAAAACGGTTAGTATAATTTTAACTGTACAAAAGTAAAATCGAGCGTAATGATATGGTAGTCTTGTAAGCCCATAATACCGCTGGTAGTTCGTCTGGCCAGTTTCCCTTGGCTTTTTCCAACCGTTTCTTCAGGTTGCTAACGATGAATTTGTTGGTTGACTCGGCTTGTCCATTAGCCACGGGATGATATGGTGATGAAGTGATTCTTTTGATTTGCCAATTTTCGAAGAATTATATGATTTGTGAGCCTATAAATTGTGGGACGTTATCACATGCGATTTACTTCGGTATTCCAAAGCGGCATATTATATTTCGCCATATGAAGCTCTTTACTTCTTTCTCTCGCACTTATTTGAAAGCTTCTTCCTCTACCCACTTTGTGAAATAATCAGTTAACACGAGTAAGAACCGTACCTTTCCTTTAGCTGGGGAAAGGGGCCCCACTATGTCCATACCCCATTTCATGAACGGCCATGGCGACATTACTGGGTAAAGTAGTTCCGCTGGTCGATGTATGCTGTTAGCAAATCGTAGACATTTGTCGCACTTAGCCACAAAACTCATGGCCTCTTCTTCCATCTTGGCCAATAATACTCTGCTCTGATTAGGGTTTTAACTAAGGATCTTGCTCATGAATGGTTTCCGCAGTGTCCTTCGTGCACCTCCTTCATAACGAACTCTGTTTGATTGGGTCCGAGGCACTTAGCTAAGGGACCCCCCAAACATTTTGTGTTATAATGTGTCGCAAATGAGGCAGTACTGAGCAGCTTTTCGGCGAAGTGCTTGAGCTGCTTTCTTGTCCTCGGGTACGATGCCATTCTGCAAAAAGTTTAAAATTTCGTTTCTCCAATCCCAGGTTAAGTGGTTAAATGTTACCTCATTTTTATCCTGATCGATTGCTGAATGAAATAGGTGTATGACAATTGCATTGTCTTTATTTGTCACTTCCGCAACTGCTGCGAGGTTAGCTAATGCATCTGCTTCTGCATTTTCTTCCCTGGGTATTTGCATAACTTTCCACGACTGTAATTGTCTTACCAGATCTCGTGCCTTTTCCAGGTATTGTTGCATTCGAGCCTCTCTAGTTGTGTAAGTCCCCTGCATCTGGTTTACCACTAGTTGAGAGTCACTTTTGATCACGATTTGCTCGATTGAGAGCTCCCATGCCAATTCAAGTCCTGCAATGACAACTTCGTACTCTGCTTCATTGTTAGCTATGGGATAACATTTAATTTCTTGTCGTATCTTTTCACCCGTAGGTGATATTAGAACAATTCCCAAACCAGCTTCTTTCACATTAGAAGAGCCGTCAGTAAATAGGGTCCATATTCCTGGATTAGACCCATTAAAGAGTTGTAACTCTTTTTCCACTTCAGGGATTATGCTAGTAGTAAAATCAGTGACGAAAGCAGCTAAAATTTGAGACATTATTGCAGTTCTAGGCTGATATATTATGTCATGCTCGCTTAATTCTATTGCCCATTTAGCTAATCTTCCTGATAGTTCTTGTTTATGCAGAATATTTCTCAACGGGTATGAAGTCACAATAGTGATTGGATGACATTGAAAACATGGCCTTAATTTTCTAGCTGCCATGATTAGAGCTAATGCTAATTTTTCTAGATGTGGGTATCTAGTTTCAACATCTAATAAAGACTTGCTTATATAGTAAATTGGAGATTGTTTACCTTTGTCTTCTCTTACCAGTACTGCACTTACGGCGATTTCTGCAACGGCGAGATAGACATACAGCCTCTCCCCCTCCTTTGGCTTAGATAGCAACATGTTTTTTGATAGATATGCCTTCAGATCTTTGAGAGCCTGTTGACATTCCTCAGTCCATTCGAACTGATTCTGCTTTTTAAGAACTGAAAAGAATTTAACACTCTTCTCTGAAGACCTCCATCGTTTTCCCCAGATGTTCTTGGAACATCTTGGTCACCAGCCTTTGATACGTGGCTCCAGCATTTTTCAGGCCAAAAGGCATGACCTTGTAACAGTAAGTCCCCCTCTTCGTCGATCACTTGGTTCTTGAATGGTCCGTGCTTTCTTTTCTTTTGCTTGACAGGCACAAATGATGGATCTTCATTTAATTTATGAGTCATCACTTATGGAGGAATATCTGTCGTCTGAATGGGACCAAGCAAAGCAATCTGCGTTAGCCTTTAAATATTCAATTAACTTACCTCTTCTGCTGGGACATAGCCTCGTGCCTATGTGGACTTATTGTTCGGAATTCAGCTCAAATAGTGGAACAACTTTGAGTTCCTCCATAGTCGTTTTGATATGCTCGTCCTCTTCTAGTTCCTAAATGACATCAGGTCTGGAATCCATGTCCGCATGTTTTGATACTTCTTCCGAGGTGACTTGGTTCACCTTCTCGTGGTTACCTTCTTCCGCACCTATTTGAACAACAGTTGTTTCCGTACCTGTTTGAACGAACCTTTCATCTCTTGATTTCTTCGCTTCTTCATTTTTGTTAGAGTATGCTACGCAATTTATATTCCTTGAGGTTTGCTGATCACCTCAAATCTGTTAAATTCCCTATTCGGAAGGGAACTTAATTACCTGATGTAAGGTAGATGGAACAGCTTTCATGTCATGGATCCACGGTCTCCCCATGATTACGTTATAGGCCATGTCAGTATCAATGACTTGGAATCAAGTATTTTTGATTACTCCCTCCGCATAGGTGCTAAGCTCAATTTCCCCTTTTGTAATGACCGTAGAGTTGTCAAACCCATATAAGGATCGAGCTTTTGGGATTACATGATCCTCCATTAGCATTTCTTCCACAACTCTCGACAAAATGATGTTGACTGAGCTACCTGGATCGATCAATACTCTTTTTACGTTAGTGTCATGTATAAGTAGGGATATTACTAGTGCGTCGTTGTGTGGAAGCATTAATCCGTTGATATCAGCATCATCGAATGATATACTGTCTGCTTCCAAGTCTTCACGAATTCTCTTCCCGTATGTAATTGTGAATTTTGTGATTCTTTTGCAGATTACTCCGTTTCACCTCCTCACCTCCTCACCTCCATGTATCACATTGACCGTTCGTTTTATTGATGGTGGTTTTGGGGGCTCCTGTATGTTCTTCATATATGTGTGCTTACCTTTTTCACTAAACAATTCTATTAGATAGACCTGTTTTAATAATTGTTCTACCTCACCTTGCAAAAATCTGCAATCCAAAGTTCTGTGTCCATGATCGTTATGGAATTCACACCAGAAGTCTGGATTCCTTCTATTTGGGTTTGACCTCATTTCTTTGGGCCATCGGACTTTATCGCCCATATTTCTCAGTACTGTGATTAGTTCAGAAGTACTTACATTGAAGTTGTGGTCTCCAACTCTTGTACTACCTCTGCTTCGTTTATCGCGATCCTTTCTGGATCTTGATGAGGATGAGCACGTACCTCTGTTTGATGGTCTATATTCTGACCGAGCATTTTCAAACCTGGGATGATTTTCTCGTCCCGAAGGTCCCATATAAGGGTTGTACCTGTTTTTACCTGTCCTTTTTTCTGGCTCGGAGCGTCTGGAACTGGTCCGATCTTCAGCTTTTGATGGATCAATGGTGTCTTCTTCTATTCGTAGCTTAGTACTATACCTGTTATAGACGTTGTTCCATGTTGTGGCTGGGAATTCCCTCAAGCTTTCCTTTAGTCTCCTCGTGGCTTCAGAACTCCTATCATTTAAATTTCTTGCAAATGCCATGGCTGCCCAATTATCAGGTACCCTTGGGTAGCATCATTCTTTCTCGTTGAAACCTGTCTAAAAATTCACGAAGCAACTCCGCTTATCCTTGTTTTATTTTGAATATGTCTTCCATTCTTTTTTTGACTTTTTGCGCACCGGAATGCACTTTTATAAAAGAATTTGCAAGCTCAGCAAAAGATTCAATAGAATTTTCAGGTAAAAGGGAATACCATGTTAGTGCTCCTTTGGTGAGTGTTTCCCCGAACTTCTTGACTAGGACCGACTCAATTTCTTGTTTAGTCAGGTCGTTGCCTTTTACTCCGGTGGTAAAAGCAGTTACATGATCACGAGGATCGGTTGTCCCGTCATACTTGGGAATGTCAAGCATTTTGAACTTCTTGGGGATAGGCAAGGGTTCTGCACTTGGCTTCCAAGGTTGTTGAGAATATCTATCAACATCAATGCCTTTAATGACAGGTGGTACTCCAGGGATTTGCTCAATCCGATCGTTTTGTTCCTTCACCTGTTTCTGTAAGGTTAGTAATAAAGATTGTAACTCTGGGTTATTGGACATAGTTGGTCTCGCTTCAAGGGACTCATTTAGAGCGCCTCCGCTTCCTGAGTTTTCTAACTCAGATTGTGGGTTTTCCATAGGTGCGGTGTTGTTAGGAGGTGGCGCAGGTGATGCAGCTGGTAATCCTCTCATAAAAGCTTGTAAATCTTGAGTCACATATTCACCAACCATTTGCTTCACCTGATCTTGTTCTCCTGTTTGTTCATTTGCGTTGTTATTATTGTTTTGAGCCGTGGATCTGTTTGGGGAATCCTCCCTTGAGCCCCGTGGGGTTCCTAAAGGTGATGGAACTGGAATTCCAATTCTGTGTTGATTGTTGTCATTGGCGTTCGACATAATTCAAAGAATGTAATTTGAAAGTAAACAAAGATTATCGGATTCTCGATAACGGAACCAATTTGTTTAACCAAAGAATTGGATTCTTTGCCAAAGTTATTTTAGGAAAAACACGGGTTTCTGATAACCAGAGATTAAGCTAATAATTGCAAGTAACTTTTTAATTGGAAAGCAGTAAGATACACAAAAAGTAAGTGTATTGCAATAGTAGTTTGAATGTGTCCTTACAAGTTATATTTTACTCCCTTATATAGGGATTTTCTTAATATAACGTCTGCCCTTTTCAGTAATTGAGCATTAATGACTAATAATGGTATTAATGTAACGTTACAATGATTAACTGTAACTGTTGCGTGAAGGTTGTGTAATGTTTGGCTCATTAATTGAAGATCTCCAAATCTGCCCTTTATTCTGCCTGGATTCATCTTGCCCGCGCCTCTTCATCTCCTTAATTAGGTTAAGATTCTCGTACCTGATTCTCCTGTGTGTATGCTATTCCGTGCCTCTTTGTCTTGTACCTCTCCATGAAGTTCCGTCAAGTTGTCATGTTTTCATTGTTCCACGTAGATTGCTGAGTCATCACAGTCATTACACGTGTGAAGCTCTTTTTTACCAATACATTAAGTTCACGTAACATCATCATCTTGTCCGCATACTCAAACTCCATAGTTAATCTTCTAAAGTTGAATATAATATATCCAGTAATGCCCCCTAATATGCACAGCCCCCAAACCCCAAACACTATGTCACTAGTACCTAAAGGCTGGATGAGAAAATTAGCTTTGTAAATTGTTCCTTGTAACAAACACTCTATCCCTTGGAGTATTGATACACCAACATAGCATTACCATCAACTACCTTCACACTTAATGGTGGATCGAAGGTATCAACTTTCTAGCCTATTTTAGCCACTGCATCACAATTAACAAAGTTGTGTGTGGATCCAGTGTCAATGAGAATGTTGCGTACCCTTTTGTGGCAATATCGTGTGATTCTAAAAGTGTGATAACCTCTATTACCATTGAGGGCATGTAAGGATCTCTCACAATGTATACCCCCAAAATCTTCCCTTACCATTGCCACTTATTGTTTTACCCCTTCCTCCTCATCTAGTTCCAGTAGAAACAACTGCATCTTGTCCTTGCACACATGCCCAGGAAAATATTTCTCATCACATACATAAACAATCACTTAGCTCTTTTTTCACTTAATTCAGCTGGAGTCAACCTTTTTCTTTTATGTTTGTCATCAAACACAATTGTATTGACTTTGCAAATGTTAGGCAGGTGTGGTATTGGTTTTGGGAATGATATAAGGTGGTGAATTTAGGTGTATTTTCTGGTAAGAGGATAAGAAGCTGGTGCAAGCACTCTTCATGGCCTTGGATTGTTTTAAAAAAAAAGGACTCATGTAGCCTAGCTAAGTGGTAAGCTTGGGGCAGAGAGTAAGGTTTACGAATCCTAACAGCATCTCCCAGTTATGGTTTCAACTTTGCAAGAAACACACTGATAGCCTAGTCCACTGATAAGTTCAAATTGTCATACCCCAACCTCGGAGGTGCGCCCGACACACGATGCTCTAAGGCCATGCGAACCAATGTAGTTACTTAGGGGACGTTTGGTAGGGTGTATCAGAATAATGCTAAATAAGGTGCATTAGTAATACATGGTTAGTAATGCATGGGTTAGTAATGCAAACATTAGTTATACATGATTATTTCTTATCCATTGTTTGGTGTGGTGTAATAAAAATTAATATGTATTGCATAATTTTTAAGAAAATTAATTATTTACAAAAATACCCACCATATTCTTTAACATCAAGGGACTTTAAGGATAATTTTGACTTTAACCATGCTAATGCATGCATTAATAGTCTTTGTATTGCTAATGGCATGGTTTTCTATGCATTAGCTATACTTAGGATAATACCAAATAAGGTGTATAATTAATGCTTGTATTAGTTATACATAGGTTGAAAAGGTGTACCAAACAAGGTATTACTAATTAACAAAGCTAATGCATGCATTATTTTCTCTAATACACTCTACCAAATGACCTCTTAGATCTTTCAATATGAAATCTGGGCATCCGGTGTGGCACTTGACTTTCAGAAAGATAAGTGGGATATCGCTAAATGGAGTATACCTCTAGAAATAGAAATTCACCAAATTCTCCCAGTGTAATATCAAAATTAAAAATGCGCACAACTGTCTACGAAAGGAACTTTAAACATTGTATATATGTACAACACTTCTCATGTCTAAATCTTGAGGAGAAACTGGGGAGGAATCGGGGTACGTTAGTTCCTCTATGTCATCCCCGAAACATGAGTATCAGTCTCATTATGAGGTTCTTGTTGATTTATATGGGCAGGTGGCACCCGACCAGTACCCTCCCCTGCCTCTTCATCTAATCTCTGAACAACCACCTGATGTCTCGTAGTAGGCATTGCTATGAACATAAACAAGATGATGATTAGAAGTGAATACTTATGATTCAACTTTATTGTATGATCTAGATCAGAAAGAAAGGTATCCATCCTAGATATCATGTAGCCTCCTATTTATAAGCATGGGGCATGACATACCTATAAATAAGACTCTACTAGATATAGCTTTCAGACTCCCTAGGACAGACCTGCTCTGATACCAAATTTGTCACTCCCCAATCTCGGGAAGTGCATCCGGCACACGACGCCCGAAAGCCTGTGCGAGCCAACATCTTTCCTTAGATCTCTTAACATGAAATCTGGTCAAAGCCTCCAAGTATAATGTTACACCCCACATATGAAGTTGGAGTATCTACGAAGTTTAAGCGAGACCAATCATATGGCGACGCGTTACGAGGCAGAGGAGGCAACTGCATGCGACCAGATTTTGTCAGTTATTCCATCAGGCACGATAGTCGAAGCGGGATAACCCTTTTTCATGTGTACCCGATTGAGATTCCTATGATTAGTACCTGTATATAAGGGCAGTAAGGCTCAATGTCTTTCACTTTTTGGGAATACCACTCACCACAGTTCACCCAACACTCTAACATCTCCTTTGAAGTTCTATAATAGACTGAACTAAATCACAATGCAATTCTATTAGGATATAGCTTGAAAAAACATTAGAATCATTGTGGTGACATCTACCATATGGTGGTATTGATTATGAAGATTTTGTTAGAGGCAAAGTTAATCACCATAAATGTGTATTTAGTTCTTCAAAAGGGTATGTAGGGCAATTTCTTGGCATGAGTTAGTGTAAGTTTCTTCTTCCTTCTAAAGGATTCATCTACTGCGAGGTTTGGTAGTTCTAAGCTCCTCTCAATGATGTTGTTCTGTTTATGTACGTTACTGCTGGTAGCAGTCCTATTAAGGTCTAAATTGTTCATGTTCTCTTTTGGTATCCTGTGGTCGTGGAGTATGATTCATTCTAAGCTTAAACTGGTTATACCTTGAAACTACTACTGCATTGCACTTATATATATATATATATATTGTGTGTGGGTACGGCATTTATAGGGCAACCCCTGATCAATTGGGTACGATGTCATATGATACTGAGCCCTTGTGTGGCCGGGTACGATCGAGCTCCCTATGAGGTTGTCAGAATAAGATAATATTGAGCCCTCATGTGGCCGGGTATGACCGAGCTCTCTATGAGGCCAGGTACAGAACGATGTGATATAAGACACCACTGAGCCCTTGTATGGTCGGGTATGACCGAGACCTCCTAAGGTCGTGTATGATGTGATAGAAGAGATAAACTACTAAGTCCTCTCTGTGTCCAGGTACGATATATAGTAAGATCCCCAACGAATGGATAAGTAAAACTAAATTTTATTTCATACATATATTCAGTGAGTGGCCTAACCATTCGTAAAGCTGCATTTTGATAAGTTATGATTTCTACATTTTATGCCCTCGGTGGCTTGTCTTTGGTACCCAGGCAGAAAATCATGCAATCATATTTCTTATATCATGACTCTAATTTATATGCTTTCTTAGCCTTTCATTTTCAGTACACTTTTCGTATTGATTCCCCTTTATTTTGGGCGTTGTGCTCATGTCCACAGGTGCAGATAGACCCAGTGACACCCCTCCCTAGTTGATGCACGATTCAGTTGTTGGTTCTTTCTCACCACTCCTTCAGAGTAGCAGATCAGAAGTCAATAGGTACTGAAGCAGATATTCTAAACGTTTTGGGTATGGTGGGTCCCTATTCTGGCCAAGCCATGTAAACATGTACTTTTTGGTACTCTTAGTGGTTTGCATACTAGAGTATGGTTGTATGTAAGTAAATGGGATTATAACCTTGTTGGGTACAATTATGTATATATATATATATATATATATATATATATATATATATATATATATATATATATATATATATATATATATATGAAGTGTCGATATTTCCCTTGTTAACTAGTTATTCACATGTTAATTCCTGGTGTGGTTACTTGAGGGCCTCGGTGTAGGGGTGTTCGTAGGTCGTTACGGTACAATATTTAGACATTCGGTTCGGTATTTTCGGTATTCGATTTTGTAAAATGCTATACCAATACCGTACCTAATTAAATTCAGTATGGTTTGGTTTTTCTCCTTTCGGTTCGGTAACTTTGATTTATTTGGTTTGAATACTAATAAGTGGATAGAGTCATAGACGGTAATATTATTAATTAAAGTACTCAAAAGTACTAAACTAAAAACATTTGTTGAAAAAAGTTTTGTCCAAACCCAGTGAATACCAACCTAGAGAGAGAAAACTTAGAGAAATATCGTGTTGCTTGTGTAGAGTTAATTGATGAACTTAGAGAATAAAAGAAAGTAAAATTTTAGATTTCTTATATTTAAGTTATAATCAATAAAATGTGTATTGCGTAAATTTCGGTATTTCATTTTAAAATACCAAATACCATACCTAATACCATTTCTTTTTAAAATTAAACCAAATACCATACCAAATACCAAATACCAAAATATTGAATACCGAATACCAAAATTTTCGGTTTCGGTACAGTAATTCGATATTTACCAAATTATGCACAACCCTACCTTACTGTCTTAGATTTATGGATAAAAAATGTAAGATCAGACGTCAACTCACACGGGCCTTCAGGCATAGTATGCCGGTCGCACCTCCCAAGGTTGGGGTGTGACAAACTTGGTATCAAAGCAGGTCGTGTCCTAAGAAGTTTGTAAACTGTATCTTGTAGAGTCTTGTTTATGGGTATGTTGTGCACCATACTTATAAGTAGGATGCTACCTGATATCTAGGATGAATACCCTTCTTTCTGATCTAGATCGTGCGGTAGAGCTAAGTCGTAAGTATTTGCTTCTAATCCTTATCTTGTTTATGTTTATAGTAATGCCTACCACGAGACGTCAAGCACTTGCTCAAGGATTAAATGAAGAAGCAGGAGAAGGCACCAGCCAGTTGCCTCCTGCCTCGATGACTCAGCATGGACCCCACGATGAAGTAGGGATAAAAGTTTTGGGGACAACATCACCACCCCAGGAACAACATAAAGAAGTTAACGTACCTCTTGTTCCTCCCCCGGTTGATCCTGGACAGGATCTAGACAGGAGAAGTGCAGTGCAGTTGTTAACTCAGTTAGTGGCCTCTTAGGCCTAACGTCAGGCACCTGCTACTTCAGAGAAAGAAGTCATCACGAGAGTTTGGGATTTCATAAATTTGGATCCCTCTGTATTCACAGGAATAGAGCCAAACGAAGATCCTCGGAACTTCTTAGATCAAGGGCAGCAGACCTTACAAGTGATGCATGCCACTAATACTAAGTCTATAGAGCTTGCCTCTTACTGGTTGAGGGATATAATTGTCGTGTGGTATGAGACCTGGGAACAGACTACGAGAACTCTTGCGCAAGCAGCACGATAGAGGGAATTTTCTAAGGCATTCTTGCAGCAGTATATGCCCGTTAGGTCCGCTGAGCTAGGCAAGATAGATTCTTACGGTTGGATAAAGGTAATATGAGTGTCCAGGAGTACAACATGTAGTTTAACTCATTGCCTAGGTATGCTCCATCGATGATGGCCGAGAGAGTAACCGGGTGCATCGATTTGTGACAGGTTTGAGGCCGCATCTAATAAATAAATGTACCACAGCTTCTCTGAATCCTATTATGGATATAGCTAGTATTCAGGCCTATGCGTAGAACTTAGAGGATCACAAGAGGCTAAAACAAGCTGCTCGAGATCACGACTAGGGTCAATATAAGAGGGCTCAGACCACGAGAGATATGGGAAAGCTTCGGGGCGAGTTTAGATCTCCATTTTCTCGACAGTCACCAAGCTCGCTGGCCAGCGTGCCATAATTGTCCCAGGGCTAGTATCGAGAATGATCCCCTTATTTCAGTTAGGTTCGAAACTTCTGAGGGCAGAGTTTGCAGAATAGTGGGGATATTAGTAGGATGAGGCTTGTGATGCCACGTTGTGGACGGTGTGGTAGGAATCATTTTGGGCATTGCTTCTAGGGCTTGAATTGGTGTTACTTTGTGGGAAACCCGGTTATATCATGTGCTTTTTCCTAGTGATGTCGCCACTTGGATCAAAAGCAAATTCTTCATCGATAGCCTGTCCTCGTGAGAATGGCATGCAACCCCCAATGGAAAGAGGAAGAGGTAGAGGTGGAATGTCCATCCCGGGTGGGCAACAATAGAAATGTATTTATGCGTTGTCGTGTCACCAAAATTTAGAGTCTTCACCAGACGTGGTCACGGGTATACTATATGTATTCTCCCTTAATATCTATGCTCTAATAGATCCCGGTTTCACTTTGTCATACCTTTCCCCATTGGTTGCTAGTGAATGTGGTAAGAAACATGAATTGTTATATCAACCCTTCGAGGTGTCCACATCGTTGGGTGAGTATATGATGGTTAGGAGGGTGTATTGAGGTTGTGATGTGATATTCACGATCACTATACCATGGCTTATTTAAATGAACTAGAAATTGTAGAATTTGATATTATTATGGGAATGGATTGGCTGGCCTCTTGCTATGCTATAATGAATTGTTGGAAGAAAGTTGTTCACTTTAATTTTCTAGGAGAGCCTACTATATAATGGAAGGGAGATGTTGAAGCGCCAAAGGGGAAGTTTATTTATTACCTTAAGGCTCAAAAGATGATCATGAAATAATGTTTCTATCATTTGGCGCGGGTGCAAGATGTAGAGGCGAAGCCTCCTACCCTGCAGTCGATTCCGATCGTAAGTGAATTTTTTGATGTGTTCCCTGATGAGCTCTTGGGTACCCAAGAGGGAGATTGAGTTTGATATCGATATGCCACCTCTATAATAACCACGCCGAATGAAGTGTCTTGGCTTCGAGTTGGTATATGGATGGGTCTGACCTATGAGACTACTCGAAAGGAGGCTTCCTACCAGCACTAGAGTGGGATAAGTAAACCTTGCCTTAGGTCAATCCCTTCCCTACTCGGGCAAGAAACATACCTTTTTCAACAACCTCTTATGATTGATTCACTTCCTCCAGCATTGGCTTCCTTTTTACCTATGATATCCCCAAGAGCTAATTCTCATTTTCTCAGCTTGACACCTATTTTAGAACCATATTTTTCTAAGGATGATGGAATGCAATGGGATAGATGGTAGAGGGCTCAAACATGCGAAACGTCTCGTTAAGATGATCAAGTTGCTGATCACTTCGGTCACCCGAATCTTGCTGACTCTATTAAATCAAAGAATTTTGATGCCTTCCTGAATAGCATGGATTCTCCCATCGAGAGTCGCTATAAGGAGGATACTACCAAGGCTATAAGGAAGAAGTGGAGTTCCACTCTCTTTATAGTATAATAAAATGCCTAGAAACTGTGTTAGTTTCCCTCACCCAGCGCCAAACCCGGTAGCTCCCATCTAGGAGAGATTTCTACCGCCCTGGAGAAGGGGTGCAATGTTGAAATTATTGAACAGGAGAAATGAGTTGGAAAGCTTCGCGTGAAAGCAATGATTTCCAGTCTCATGGTGGCGAAGATTATGCAACCGATATTTATTCCTCCGTACAGGATGGATCCCACCGAGTAGAAATTGAAAGATGAGTTGAATGACTTTCTCGATAAGGGCTTTATACGACCCAGTACTTCCCCGTGGGGAGCCCAGTGTTGTTTGTTCACAAGAAAGATGGATCATTAAGGAAGTGAATTGAATACCGACGATTGAATAAGGTAATCATCAAGAGCATGTACTTGCACCCAAGGATCGATGATTTTTTTGATCAAATGTAAGGGGCTAAGTCTTTTTCAAAGATTTATCTCAGATCTGGGTGCCATCAGCTAAAGATCAAGGAAGAATATGTCCCGAAGACAACCTTTTGGACCAGATATGGCTATTACTATTTCTTATTATGTCTTTTGGACTTACCAACGACCTTCATGGATATGATTAATCGAGTACAAGACATTCATGGATATCTTTGTGATCGTGTTCATTGACGATATTTTGGTGTACTCTCTAACGGAGGCAGATCATGCAGAGCATTTGCGAAAGGTTGTACGATCACTGGGGGATCACGAGCTGTACGCCAAGTTTTCTAAGTGCGATTCTTGGTTGAACTCAGTGGCTTTCCTTGGGCATATAGTATCCAGTGAGGGTATCAAAGTTGATAGTCAAAAGGTTGAAGCAGTCAAGAATTGGCCAAATCCCACAACTCCTAATGAGGTACATAGCTTCTTGGGCTTGGCCGATTACTATCGAAGGTTTGTGAAATACTTCTCATCTTTTATTGCTCTGTTAACAAAGTTGACGCATAAGGCATCAAAATTCCACTGGACCGATGGTAGTGAGAAGAGATTCCAAGAGTTAAAGGACAGGTTAACCTCGACACCAGTACTAACTCAACCTGAAGGACCCGAAGGCTACGTCATATATTGTGATGCCTCTAGAGTGGGATTGGACGATTTTTTAATGCAACACAGGAAAGTTATTACATATTCTTCAGGGAAACTTAAGAAACATGAGCAAAATTATACGACTCATGAACTGGAGCTAGTAGCTATCATCTTCTCTCTAAAGATATGGTGTCACTATATGTATAGAGTTCATGTTGACATATTCACCGATCACAAGAGCTTGCAGTACCTGTTCAAGCAAAAAGAGTTGAACTTGAGGCAACAGAGGTGGCTTGTATTGTTAAAGGACTATGATGTTGATATTTATACCACCCCAGGATGGTAAACGTTGTGGCTGATGCATTAAGTCGAAAGTCAATGGGCAGCCTGCGGCATATGGAGGAGCAAAAGTTGGATATGACTACAGACTTCTACCGGTTGGAAAACCTAAGTGTACGATTGCTTGATATCAGTAGCGGAGGGGCCACAATTCGAAACGTTGCCAAACCCTCGCTGGTAGCTGACGTAAAAGCACAACAATTTAAAGATCCAACTTTGGTGAAAATAAGAGAAATCATTCCCACTCGAAGGGAACAAGTCTTCGAGTTATCTGAGGACAGATTCCTTAGATGCAAGGACCGTCTTTGTGTACCTGATGTCACGGGACTCCGAGAGCAGATCATGGCAGAGATTCACCAATCCTAGTATTCTATTTATCTGCGGTCAACCAAGTTGTACCACAATCTTCGACATCTATATTGGTGGAACGACATGAAAAGGGACATTGCTGGATACGTCTCTCGGTGTCCAAATTGCCAACAAGTTAAAGTTGAACATCATAAACCGGGAGGGTTATTGCAAAACATGGAAATCCCAACCTGGAACGAGAAGTAATCAATATGGATTTCATTACCGGATTACCACGGTCACGCCAAAGATCTGATTCTATATGGGTCATCGTGGATCGACTCATCAAGTCAGCTCATTTCCTACCAGTAAACCCTACTTTCTCGGCTGAAGATTATGCTAAGTTGTATATAAAGGAAGTAGTTTGACTTCATGGGGTTCCGGCTTCCATCATATCAGTCAGAGATGCCCAGTTCACAGCTAACTTCTAGAGGTCATTCCAAAAAGGATTGGGCACAAGAATTAACCTTAGCACAATCTTTCATCCCCAAACAGATGGTCAGGCCAAGCGCACTATTCAAACACTCCGGGATATGTTACGAGCTTATATTTTAGACTTCAATGGTAATTGGGAGGATCATCTATCACTCATTGAATTTTCTTACAACAACAACGATTATGCCATCATTTAAATGGCACCATACGAGGACCTATATGGGAGAAAGTGCAGATTCCCTTTTAACTGGTTCGAAGTCGGTGCAACGAAGTTATTGGGTCCTGACTTAGTACAACAAGCTGTAGAAAAGGTGAAAACAATCCAATATCGATTGATGACTGCCCAAAGCCAGAAATATTACTCAGATAATCGACAGAGATATTTGGAGTTCACTGTGGGAACTGGGTATTCTTGAAGGTATCTCCTATGAAAGGCGTGGTGAGATTTGGAAAAAAAGGAAAACTCATCCTCCCGTATTCGGACATACCAAATTATTCAAAAGCCAGGCCAAGTGGCTTATAAGCTTAAGTTCCCCCCCCCCCCCCCCCCCCCCCAGAATTGGAGCAATGCATCCAATATTCCACATATCTATGCTCTGCAAGTGTTTAAGTGATCCATCACATATCACCTTTGTTGAAGATATTCAAGTCACAGAAGATCAATCCTACGAAGAAGTTCAGGTAGCCATTTTAGACCGTCAAGTTCGTAAGTTGTGAACTAAAGATGTGGCTTTGGTTAAGGTACTTTGGATGAACAAAATCAAGGTGGACATGACGTGGGAAGCTGAAGAAGATATGAGATTTAGGTACCCCCCCCCCCATTTATTCCACGCTATGGGAGACAACAATGGGCCGTGATTCAACATTCGAGGACGAATGTTTTGAAGGGATATGGTGTTACACCCTACATATGAAGTTGGAGGATCTACGAGGTTTGAGCACGACCAATCAGATGGCGATGGGTTACCAGGCAGAGGAAGCAACTACATGTGATGTTCGGCTAGAAAATACATATATTTAACCATTGTTACCTCACATTCTAGAACTTTTGATAATTTTTTGAGTATTAATTATATTGCTTTGTGATTAATATTGTATTTTAACTGTGTAGGAATAAAACAGTGTAAAAATAAAGAGATTTGGAGCAAAATTTAGTAAAACACAGAAGAAAGATGAAAGAAAATAAAGAAGGAGACAAATGGGGGACACCGTTTGGTGTTTGTGCCCCAAGAGGAAGACAAATAAAGAAGGAAATGAGATTCAAAGGTAAACAAAGGAAATTGAACAAATAAATTGCAAAAAGGGCTACTGCATTCTGTGCCACGGCCAGCGCGAGCCGCTGCCCTGGATGCTAGAGGCGGGGATTTTTCCTATTTCGCTTGGGACAATGTAATTTTGGCCCTAAACGGTACAAACTCATATAAAAAGGGGTCCTAACCTAATTTTGAGGGGATATAACATACTTTGAAGGAGAATTTACGTGGGGGAACACACACCTCGCTTGGAGGAGGCTTCCAACTAGTTTTTCTTCTCTCATCTTCTTTTAATTTCAAAGTTTCTTAGTTGTAGAGCTTTGGGTGTTGCATGAACGTTGTAGTTTGAAGCTTGAATTATTCTTGTTATTTTATCATATTGGTTTATTTATTTAATCTTGCCCTTCATTATTTGATTGCTTGATCACCAATTGAATACTATCTACGAATCTAGGATTGAACTCAGGAGAGGGAATTATGGATTGTATATAAGATTGAGTAGAGCAAGATCTTGAACTCGAGCATTGAGAACATATTTTCGGTTATGATAGGAATATATGTAATCCCCTTGCTTGGTTACCATACATGAATTATTAATGTTTTCTTGTTAATTCTAATTCCATATGAATATAGGCTTTAGGTTGGCTTGAATTGACAAGTAGTACTTCGAGAGAAGTCTACGAGTAATATTAACACTGTCAATCAATAAACTAGATAAATTAATTAGACAATTTAATTGAAAACTCAACAGGATTGTTAGTTAATCCATAGCTCTAGAATATCGGCTCCCATTGAATTCGTGTCTAATTTCACCAACTTGTTTCCTTTAATCTCTTAGTTTATTACTCTAGATTAGATTTATTAGATATTAGTACTTTAGAAAATTCCTTGAATGGATTAATTGTATTAGTTTACTTTAGTAAGAGTTAATTACCAATCTCTGTGGGTACAATCAATGTTTTAAAAGGCGTGGGCGTAAGGCGAGGCATTTTACATATGCCTCAGCAAGGCGTAAGCCCCGAGGCACGGGGCGTAAGCCCTATAGGTATTTAATTTTTAATATTTTATAAAATAATATAATTACAGTAAACATTTATAAACATGTAAAATTGAATAAAAATTGATGAAAACTATAAATATGTGAAAAATATATATAGATGTGCTCCATCCCCAAAAAGATGGATGTGTGGGTATACTAGGAGAGATAGAATTAAGAATGAAGCTATCCGGGACAGAGTGGGAGTAGCCTCCGTGGAGGACAAGATGCGGGAGTCGAGGCTGAGATGGTTCGGACATATTAAGAGAAGAAGCATTGATCCTCATGTCAGGAGGTGTGAGAGGTTGGCCATGGAGAGTTTGAGAAGAGTTCGAGGTAGGCCTAAGAAGTACTGGGGAGAGGTGATCAGGCAGGACATGGCGCTGCTTCAGCTCACTGAGGACATGACCCTTGATAGGAGGGTGTGGGGGTCGAGGATTAAGGTAGAAGGTTAGTGGGTAGTTTTTAGTTGTTCACCGATAGTCTTAGTAGCATGCATGTCCCTTCATATTCTTAGATTTTTATTATGTTATGTGATTTTGTTCGCCTCAGGTATTGTATTCCCTGTTGCTATTATTTGGTACTACTTATCTTTTATCTCTTCCTTCTTTCTTCCTTCCTTGCTTTCCTCTCTTCTTCTTTGTTGGTGTTGTTGTTTGCTCCATCCCCCAAAAAAACTAGTCAAAATAATCTATTATATGCTGCTTGGAAACACAAGTAACTTGAGTCTAAAAGAATAAAGTTTTCTACATGGAGGAACAGAAAGGATGGCTAACTTGCAATTTGAACTTTGAACTTGCTGCTATGAAGGAGAATGGAGTTCTCTTTGTATTTATAAAAAAAGAAATCGAATATTCGTTGCTTTTGGGATATATTAGCAGACTAGCGGACAAGATAAATAATTAGAAAATACCATGAATTAGGGCTTCAATCAATAAAAAAGGTCTTGACTTTAAAATTTAATACATTTCAGTTCCTTTTTAAAACTTTTGAGTAATTACCAAGCTGATTTTTGAGAATTTGGGTATTATATGAAGGACTTATTCAACAAATTTTGTTTTTATTTGAAAAAGTCTCCAGGGCTTACGCCTCACTAAAAATACGCGCCTCAAACGCCCGCGCGTATGCCACAAACGCCCGCGCGTACGCCTCTTGAGACTTTCGCCCTACTCCATCGTCTCGAGGCATTTTTGGTACGCCTCGCCCCGGGGATCGCCCCGAAAATGACTTTTAAAACACTGGGTACAATATCTGGACTTACAATTCTATATTACTTGTCGACCACGTATACTTGTGTGTGCGTTTGGGAGCAACAACATGCGACTAGATTTTGACAACTATTCTATCAGTCCCGACAGCCAAAGCGGGGTGACTCATTTTGCATATGGACTTGGCAGAGATTCCTATGATTGGTACATGTATATAAGGGAAGTAAGACTCAATATTTTTCACCTTTTAGGAGTAGCACTCACCACAGTTCACCCAATGCTCTCACATCTCCTTTGAAGTTCTAAAATATATTGAACTGAATCAGAAAGCAAAGCTATAAGAAACATTAGAATCACCGTTGTGACAACTACCATATGGTGGTATTGATTATGAGGATTTGTTAGAGGCAAAGTTAATCACCATAAAAGCGTAGTTATCTCTTCAACAAAGGTATGTAGGGTGATTTCTTGGCATTAGTTAGTGTAATTTTCTTCTTCCTTCTAAATGATTCCTGTACTGGGAGGTTTGGTAGCTCTAAGATCCTCTCAATGATATTTTTTTGTTCTTGTACATTCCTACTGGTAGCTTCCCTGTTAAGGTCTAAACTGTTCATGTTCCGTGTTGGTATCCTGTGGTGGAGTATGATTCATTTTGAGCTTTTATCCCTTCAAACTGTTATTTTACTCGACCAAGTTGCACTATAATCAGGCAGGTACAACATTTATTGTGCAATCATTGATTAGTTGGGTACGATGTGATATGCTACTGATCCCTTATGTGTCTGGGTGCGACCGATCTCCCTGGAGGTCGAGTATGGAATAATGTAAGATAAGATACTATTGAGCCCTCAAGTGGACGGGTATGACTGAGCTCTCTATGAGGCCAGGTACAAAACGATGTGATATGAGACACCACTGAACCTTCGTATGGACGGGTACGATCGAGTCCTCCTAAGGTCGTGTATGATGTGATGAAAGAGATAAACCCTACTGAGTCCTCTTTGAATCCATGTATGATATATAGCAAGATCCCAAACGAATGGCTAAGTAAAACTATGTTGTATTTCATGCATAGATTCAATTAGTGGCCTAACCATTCGTAAAGTTGCATTTTGATAAGTTATGATTTATGCATTTTATGCCCCGGTGGCTTGTCTTTGGTACCCAGGTTTAAAATCATGCAATTATAATTCTTATATCATGACTCTGATTTATATGCTTTCTTAGCCTTTCATACTCTGCACATTTTCCGTACTGATGCCCCTTTATTTTGGGCGTTATGCTCATGTCCACATGTGCAGATAGACCCGGTGACACCCCTGCCTTGTAGATGCACGATTCAGTTGTTAGTTGTTGCTATCCACTCCTTTGGAATAGCATATGAGAAGTCATTAGGTAATGAAGCAGATGTTCTAAATGTTTTGGGAACAGTGTGGCCCTGTCCCGGCCATGCCATATAAATATGTATTCCTTTTTGGTACTATTAAAGGTTTGCAGACTAGAGTATGACTACATGTAAATAAGTGGGACTGTAACCTTGTTGGGTACAATTATTCTATATATGAAACGTAAATATTTCCCTTGTTAACCATTTATTCACATGTTAATTTCTGGTGTTATTATTTGACAGCCTCAATGGCAGCTTTATGGATAAAAATAATGTAAGATCATACGTCGATTCGCACAAGCCTTCGGGCATCATGTGACAGTCGCACCTCCCAAGGTTGGGGAGTGACATATAATATCAAAATTTAATAATGAGCACAACTGTCTATGAAAGGAACATTCAACATTGTATATATGTACAAAATTGTTGCCAATGGAGTCATAACCAACATTCACGTACGCACCGAACACTAGTTTGTAAGCTCTAAGAAATCCATAATACATAACTTAGCCAGGACATGGTCCCTCTATACCTAAAATGATGGAGACATGTACTCCAGTACCTATCAATTTATGTTCAGCTACTTTGGAGAAGTGGAGTGCAATAATCAATAGCTGAAATGTGCACCCTACTGGGGAGGAACATTATCGTGTCTATTTGTACGTGTGGGCGTGAATACAACGCCCAAAAGAAAGGGGTGTCAGTAAGAAAGATGTACTGAATATATAGGGCTGATGATCTATGCAAACCAAAGACATAATATAAGAGATATGAATACACAATTTCAACCTTGATACCGAAGACAAGCCACCATGAGCGTACACTATAGTAACCATGAATCATAAGTGCACACAAGTTTTGTAAAAGTTAAGCTACCCATTGGGCTATGCAGACACTCTTTGGAGCATATCATATCATACCCGTCCACGGAGAGGACTCGAAGAAGTCTCATATCCTCATCACATACTCGGCCTCAAGAGGTCTCGGTTGTATTCAGTCTCAGGAGTATTTGGTCATAATACGTAACACTTTATTCAGTGCCCAGCCTCATGAGGGCTCGATGNTGAATAATCCATAGGTGGTAAAATTGAATTGTTCTAAGCTTTTTTTATGACGTTATTCATGTCCATATAAGTTCTTTGTTAGTGGCATTTCCAGTCGGAGATGCTTCCAAATAATATCGTGAGGTTGGGAAATGAAGTCATTTTGAGTCTAATTTTAATATTTATTGTAATTGACCATGCATTGTACTTACTTATATATATATATATATATATATATATATAAGTAAGTACAATGCATGGTCAATTACAATAAATATTAAAATTAGACTCAAAATGACTTCATTTCCCAACCTCACGATATTATTTGGAAGCATCTCCGACTGGAAATGCCACTAACAAAGAACTTATATGGACATGAATAACGTCATAAAAAAAGCTTAGAACAATTCAATTTTACCACCTATGGATTATTCATAAAGAAGCGCTTCCATAAATATATTCCAAGAAAGAATACTTCCTTACATACCTTGTTCACTACTACAAAAAAGGCCTTTGGCGGCAATTATTTAGCGGCAATAAGGCAATGGTCGCTAATAAATTCTTTAAGCTTAAATATTAGCGGCATATGACTATTAGCCAGTAAAAGATACCTCTTTGCCGGCAAAAAAAAAATAATAGCCACTAAAAATTACAAATAGAAATTAATCTTGTATTATTTTAACTATCCCTCCGCACAAAAAAGAGAAAATCTTTCCCTCCAATTTTTTATACATTTTATTGTTTCCCTCCTCAATTAGAAAACAATAGAACTAAAATCTAACTCACATCCCAGTTGAACGAAATACATAAAACACTGTCTTCTCTGTGTCAACGACAACGCATCTGGTAATTCTCTGCTGAAAAAGCACAAACTCGTTCTTGCGTCTAATGACATCGATTTACATTGTGTCAACGACAGCCCATCAGGTAAATTCTCTTCTCTTCGATTTTCAATCGATTTACAGTAGAATCGATTTCCCTCTTGAATCGACTTCGTTGCCGGAAAAATCTAACTTTGTTACACAGGTTGAAGTCAAGTCTTGACCCGATTCCTTCGGCAAACTTACGTTTCTGTCATTGTGCATTTTATTCAAATTCTTCCCGATGTTGCTGCTCTTGTTAGCTTTCTGCATTGTGTTAAATGAGATGGTCAATTTAATTACAGAGTCTAAATTTACACTGTCTAAATTTGCTGCTTGTTTTCTATTAGGGAATAATAAGTTTTCTCTATCGTTCTAACTTTTAAGTCTCTGCTGATATCAAAGACTTAATACTTTTTTTTATTACTTTTAACTTTCCGTCAGTACCCAAACTGGACTAGCAACCTGCTCAACCATAGCTACTGCCCCGTCCTTTGCTTTACCACCTTGTCGTGTTGATGAACCAGTCTCTTGAGTGTTTAGCTCCTCGGAATCACCAACATAATTTTCTCCATCTTCTTCATATTCTTCTTCTTGGTCAATCCATGTAGCTAGCTGCCTCATGTCGCCCATTTAAATTCTGGACAGGTTCATCGCTTAACTCGTTGTCACTCATCGTATCTTCATGTTGTTCTCTTGTGTGGTCAGCCCCTCCTTTTTGGTTGTTTTGTTGCTGGCGACATCATCATTAAAGTTTGTTGGTTGTTTGAAAATTGTACCATGTTGCCAGATCGATCTAACAGATCATTGGAGGGGATATTCTGTTGGGAAGTATTCAAACCAACCCCTTTCTTGGTCAGCCCATGTCTTACGCTTAAAGCTAGCTGCCTCATGTCGCTCGTTTAAATTCTGAACAGGTTCATCGCTTAACTCGTTGTCACTCATCATATCTTCATGTTGTTCTCTTGTGTGGGCAGCCCCTCCTTTTGGTGTAGGTTGATGGTCTATGTAGATATAGTATATGTATCTTCATTTGTTGTAGGTTGATGGTCTATGTACGTATAGTCCGTTTACGATGAATCCTCATTATAACCAATTTATGATTCTAAGGTTCTCCATCTTGAAAAAGAAGTACATCACTCGTGTTTCTGACTTTCTTCTAGGAGGTCTATTTGCAAAAACATCTTTATACACAAAACTGACAAAAAAATATAATCTTTTTCATTAGTTCTTTTTTTTAAAATCAGAATTATTAATAAGTCAAAGTTAAACTCACATATCTGTTGCCATCTACCAGATGCACAGGGATGCATAACAGTCTGAAAACTAGCGTATGCATAATTACCTTGCCTGATCCCTGTAGTCTACCTCTAACAAATTGGAGTACATCTTGCCCAACTTTCATGCTCTAGTTAGGAACATTGTGGATTATTTTTGGATAGGGTATGCTCTAGTTAGTAATATTGTGGCTTATTGTTGTATAGGGTACCATAATGCATGTGTGGTGACTGTAGAACCTAAATGTGGCTTATGCTTAATCCTAATTGTGCAAACTCACAAGTAATTCTGCTGTTTATCTTATAGATACTCCAAAACAGAATACATGTAATCAGTAAAATAATTGGACATCAACTACTGCAAACGTGTAATAAAGTCACATGGTAGAACCACCAGATGAAAGATCTTATCTTTCCAACAACATAAGATCTGACTTGCACATTCAATCCATGCTCAACACATAACTCCACCTATGCGAGCTTAGCATCCCATGTGAACTCACATTACCTGCCCCATGCCCATAAATGAGAGATTTGATGTAGGTTGATGGTCTATGTAGATATAGTCCGTTTACGATGAATCCTCATTATAACCAATCCATTCTGTGTATAAAGATGTTTTTGCAAAATTGACTAAAAGTTAATGAACTAATATGTGAAAATCGAAGGTGAAACTAGAAATAGTTTAACTGTTTGAACTAGCGGTGGCAAAGTTGGCTCCATGTTAAACTCTTTTTTGGTTAAACTCTTTCCTAAATTGTATGTTGTACTGTTAAAAATTCCATATCTCTGTTTTACATTGTTAAAGGCATAAAATACATTCCATTTCTGTTTCCACTCCGTTATGTTTTTTATATCACATTCCTTTTCCATATGACGAGCTACCTAGAAAATTGCTTAAGTAAAGTTTCTTTTGCACTTTAAAAGGAAATCAACTAAAACTTGATTTCTAGTTGGATATATTCCTAGCATAAAATGTAAGTCTTCAGGAGTGAGATGATAATATGTGACAACTATACATAGCAGCCTATTACCAATATTGGACTTAATAAGCCCAATATTAGTATCACAACCTGATCTAAAATAAAAAATGATTAAACTACCTTTAAAAACTAGCCTATAATAATATAATGTTTTTCCAAATGAACCAAGTTCCTGCCTAGGATAAGTGAGTACTGTCGTGTTGTTCCACTTGCATGCATTCTTCATCACCAACGTAATACTGCCTTCATGATTGCATATACCTTTTTTCCTCATCTTTATTGTTAGCTGGATATTCTGGTGACTTATTTCATTCCCATGAAGCCCAATTCCAAAAAACCAAACCTGGAAAGCCAAGGTATAGGAACAATATGTATTCCTATTTATTATGTAATTTTTGCTTCCCAATTTGGTTGTATGCCGTGGTTCCTTTATTCTTTGCATTGTTCTATCAACTTCCTTAGAGGATGTAGGAGCTCGACTCACCAGGGTGTTACCCCATTTGTCCTTGTCTAAGCCCGTACTCCTCTCCCAATCGAGGCGTGTCTGAATCAAAGTCATTCCAACGATGTATCTTTTGCCTCCAAATGCATGTGTTGTCCCTTTGTGTTTTGTTGATGTTCTTCCCTTGGGTGACTCCTCACATGGCCCATAGATGTGCTGCATCGAGGACCAGGTCCATGAAGCCCCTATGATTTCCTCAATGTCTTGCCAATTCCAACATGTGAAGATGTCACCATTTGAGTCTTTCCGGTAGTTGGTACTCATATTTGTGCCTACCACCTTTCCTTCTTCAAGGGAATGTGTACCATGTACTAATACCACCCATAGAAGTCCTAGTTGGAGGTAAGATATGAGTACATAAAAACCTGCAAAAAAGAACACAAGATTAGTATTAAACCTCATCACCCTGTACTCTTCCCTAAGGATTTGTACGTGGTGATCCAATGTGATCTCCTTACTCCTACTCCACCTATCCTCCTTACTTCTCAAAAAGTGATTGCATGTGCCCTTAATGAGATTTTTATGATCTTCTACACCGTAACTCTTTCCTATTTTCCTTTCCCCCAGCAATGTTTCAGACCTTTTCTCTCCTAGCTTCCTCTGCCTAAGTACCGATCTAATTGCTTCCCTGCACTCTACCTGACTCCCTGTATGTTCACTCCCATCCTTCCTTCTGTTTTCATAGTCGTCCCTAGTCCCTTCTTCCCCTAACTTGTGCTGCCCATTTCTTTTATACTTTCTGAGCAGCAGCATTTTTCCTGCAATTTTTGCACTTGCACTTGTTCCTTGTTCCCTACTCATGTCCTTCTTGCCATCAACCATACTCCATCGACCATGTCCAATTCTCTTAGACTTTCTGGATATTTTTCTTGTATTTTCATACCTCCTCCTGCTGTTCCTTGTTGCTGAGTTACTGCATATGTCAAATGTTTTTCCTTGGCCATCTATGTTTCCGGTTAGGTTATAATTGAGAGCACTTACCGTACCCTCCCAGTACCTCAGCCTATGCCCAATTCTCATACACATTCTGGGCATTTTATTCCTGTTATCATATCTTCTTCTAAAAATCCATGCTATTTAGTTATTGGCTATTCCTAAAGTCTCTCCTTTGGAATGAATGCAATACATTAATACCACCAAAGAGAGATCCCTTAGTTAATAGACCAACAACTCAATTTTAGTACCTGCAAAAAAGCAAACAATGTTAGTGAAATAATGTATCACCATGTTCTCCTCCATACAGATTCGACCATGGCAATATGCAACACTACACTCCATATTCCTCCATCTTGTTCTCCCTTCTCCTCTCATCAGTTCTTTGCAACCCTTATTCTCAAGTATGGACATAGTTGCTTATCATCATTCAGAATCCTTTTCCCCATTGATTCCAATTCCCAGAAGTCTTGGCACTCTATGTCTCCCTTATCTAGAGCATAGTTTTCAAGGTGGTCTGCAAGCCTATTCCCTTCACTCTATGTCCCCATTGTGCTCTTCAAGATCTTAATATGGGAGAATATCCTGGTCTAAACGACCACTGGATGGATGTCATCTCTTCACAGGGTCCATCTCTACTTTCCCTAGATGTGTCTGGATCTGATGTCACAGATTCTGGACTGACTAATCTCAAAGATTGCAAAAATCTGCAAGCACTAAATCTTAATTATTGTTACCAGATTACGGACCGTGGAGTGGAAAATATAAGTGGTCTATCAAACTTGACTACTCTGAGTTTTAGGAGAAACAATATACTTATTGCTCAAGGGATGAGTGCGTTGGTTGGGTTGATTAACTTGGTGAAGTTAGATTTGGAGAGGTGCCCAAAAATTCACGGCGGTATGGTTCATCTTAAAGGTCTAACAAAGCTTGAATCTCTTAATATCAATTGCTGCAACTGCATCACGGATTCGGATATGAAGCCTCTTGTGGGCCTGACAAATCTGAAAGTGTTGCAAATTTCATCCAGTAAGGTCACAGATTATGGTGTTACTTTTCTGAAAGCTCTAGAAAAGCTTACTTTGTTGAATATGGAGGGTTGTACTGTCACTGCGGCATGCCTGGCAAATCTGAAAAGCTTACTTTGTTGAACAGGTAACTCGATTTTCATAAGTTATAGGCATTCTTAATGAAGTTTCAATCCTATAAAAGTATTGTTATCTAATGTGTTAATATTTATTAGGTCCCTGACGCCAACAGTGGCCATGAACGAGTAGCACAAACATCAAGGATACCTAGTGTTGCTGAAATTACTTCACTGTCTCACGGTACTACTCATCTTTTGAATTTTTCTCCAATTAATTTTCCCCCATGTTGGCTAGTCAGATGACAAAGCTTGAGTTTTATTGTGGCGTGCTGTGTGCGTGTCCCATAATCTTTCTTGTACTCAAATACAACTCTCTTGGGATAGTCTCGGTGGTAATACCACATTAACAGAGAAGCACCAGTAATGAGAAATACTATTCTGTCAGTCTACCAACCATCTTACCTTGCCAAGTTAGTGCCAATCATGCAATCATTTATCGAGTCTTCAACTAAAAATCTCAATTCCGAGGGAGATTTCACATTCTCTGACCTCTCCCTCAAGTTAGAAACATATGTAATTGGACAAGCCTCTGACACTGTATCATAAGATGGTTTTATTGATATATATGCCACAGTAGCTCCTTTTTCTTAGAAATATGGCTATTACCACCATTGTTTCTACGACCATTGTGAATATTGGCTTCAGATTCCTTCATGAATAAAAAGAACGCGTGTCAATATACCATCAATACGGAATGTATCTGTATGAGATACTGGACAAAGACCTCAGTTGAGACCACTATGCCGTAGTAGCTCGATTTTTGAAGAGCTTTTTGTACCTTTCTTGAATCTCGTGAAGCTCCAGATGCTTTCATTGTGGAACTGGCCTTCTTTCTGAATTGCATATCAGATTAAGCTTCTAAACTGAGTGAAAGAACAACGTAAGGTTTTGTATGGAAATACTGCAGAAAGGTATACGACAAACATTGAACCGAAATATTAGCATGTTGGGAGATTCTGCTATAGCAAGCAAGATTCAGTCTACTAGTGCTAAAAGTAGACTGATTTTGCAAGTTTACAAATTGGGACTTACCATCGCGTCGAGTAGTTTTCTTGAATTGGAGTTGCATGTGATTTCAGTACTTTGATTAACTACTTAGTTGCTGAGATAGGAAGTTGAACCAGAAAAGAAATGAACCTGCTACAACATTGTTATATTCCATATTTATGAATTGTGACTGATGGAATTTTAAAGATGTTTTTTCCGCATTATATTTTATCTTCTGATACAATTATTTTATAATTTCAGGTCATACAGTTTGATGCTCGATAATTCGGCGGGTGGAAGATTTCATAATGATGAAAAGTTGCGAAAATCGTTTGAAGACCATCATTCGTCAAATTAGTTATATAATGACATTAGCTATTTAGTTCAAACAATATAATTTTAGTTATTGTGACATCAATATTTTTGATTAGTACTTCCTTTTATTTGTTAAGATTTAATGAGATTATTTTTAAAAAAAAAATTAATATTAATAAATTTTCTTATTTGGGTCATATTTTGGATAAATGTAGGTGGCAACAATATTGCTATTACCGCTTGTGACTTTTAGCTCTAATTTAGTTGGATGTACATCTATATAAATGATCGATAAATGGGCAAATTAAGATGTTTTACAAGGGATATTGCAGCTGTTATAATTGTTGTAAAACAATTGCCGTTAAAAAATATTGACTTTTAGCGGCAATTTAGTTAAACATATTAGCCACTAAAATGGTAAACTAAGATGTTTTCAGAAGGGATACTATGACTATTTTAATTGCCACAAAATAATTACCGTTATAGATGCCAACATTTAGCGACAATTATTTTGAATTTAGCGGCTATAAAAATGGATGTTAAAGGAGTATAATTAGTCATTATGGATTGGATTTAGTAGCCATTATAATTGCCGCAAACAATTGACGTTAAAGATGTGAACTTTTAGCAGCAATTATTTTGAATTTAGCAGCTACAAAAATGGTTGCTAAAGCAACATAGCCGTTATGGATTAGATTTAATAGCCATTATAATTGCCGCAAACAATTACCGTTAAAGATAATAATCTTTAGCGGCAATAAACCATACCTTTTACCAGCTTTTGTGACAATAGCCGCTAAAGGCTTTAGCGACCCTGGCTTCACCGGTGAAACACTAATTGCCGGTAAAACATACAGCGGCCATTGTTATTGCCGTTAAACTGTTTTATATTGCCGCTAAAACCCATTTTTGTTGTAATGGTTGGAGGACTAACTATGTTTTCTTGGGTTCTTATGCGTTCTATGGTGATAACCTTCACTTCCAAGGAAATCTCCAAAATCAGTGTAACAAGAAGACATATGAGACAGTGATGATCACAAGGTTCTTTACCGTTAGATCCCACTAGGTTCGCTTTTGATTTAGTCTTGAATCGCTTGAGAGTTCTTAGAGAAAGCTTGAGAGTGTTTTGGGTGAGCTACAATTGATAATACTGTATAGAATGAGAAAGAGGAAAGTTGTACCACTTTTTATACCAGATCTAGAAACTCTATTACCCCAAAATGGGCCGCCCCGTACCGGCTACTGCACCCAGTGTGACAGCTGTCACAAATCTAAAGAATCAGATCATACCCTTATTCCTATAACGTGTCGTCGGCCGATTGGTTGTGCTTAAAGGCCTTATTAGTCTCTAACTTCCTGCAAATCTGTTGCCATTACCCATTCCACAATGCGAGAATCGAACTGTGATACCACTGATACAAGCTATAATTGATTGATTAGCTAAGAAGGAAAAGAAGAAACAATCTAACTGAAGAAGAAAAATAAGATATTGTTATATTCGATAACATTCTCACTCCTCTGTACATGCTATATAGGTGCTGGACTCAAGTGTAAAACTTGAAACTTCGAAGGCATGCAACTTATTTACTAAACATGGACTAAATTATAAAAAAGAGGTGGCTACAAGGGTATTCTTCCATTTGATATTCGCTCAATTGTAACATTTAAAACCCATTTGGATTAGTTGATTGTAAACAACTGATAAGCTTGAAGTGTTGAAACTGATTTTTTGAATAAGTATTTGCGTATTTGGATAAGTGCTGAAACTAATAATAAACAGTTAATGTGTTTGGTAAAAAAATGCTGATAAGTTGTTCTTTTATTAAAATGACCAAAATACTGTTTAAAACTTTATAATAAATTATAAATTAAAAAGATGTTTTGCAAAGAAAAGGATGAACAACGAATACGGAAGGAAAAGTTAAAAAATATCTTGGGAAAAGTATTTTATGAATTACAAATAATAAAAATAAATTAGTAAAAGTCTTGATAAAACTAAATTCACAAGCACGTTGACCATTTAGCAAAGTGATGGTTAAACCAAAAGATGTTTATAAGCAGCTTAGCAAAACAAAGAGAACCCCGCATTTCAAATTACGCTCGAGTCTTCTTTGCTTCGGCCCAGCCTTTTCCCCATATCACTTCCTCAGGCGAACTCTAATTGTAAGTAACCCTTTTCGTCCTTAGCGCTAGCTCTCTCAGTTCCTGCCTTTTGATTTTCCTCCTATAGCTGTTACACATGTGCCAATTCGTTATTCTTGTTCTTCGAAAATGATTTTTAATTTTCAATTTAATCTGCAGTCTTCTGCTTACCTCTTTATCCTTCAGTTTTTGTGTTGCAATCCGTGATAATTTGAAAAATATCGTAAGAAGGTCAATGTATATGAAAGTTAGGGGATTCAAGTTGTTGAGGGCAATAAATAAATGTTGAAATTTCCAATACCTTTAATTATCTTTTTTGGGTTGTTTTAAGTTACTAGATGTTGCATTCAATATCATGGGGCAACACAAGTTTTCCGTTAGGTTAGCTCTTCTGTGTAGGCAATTAGAGGACTTTGATGTGCTGCTCACAATGAGACAGAAGCATGCTATGTTATCAATTAAAAAGTTTGCTAAGATTGATCTTGATGTTACAAACATGAACAGATAAGAAACAATTTAGTTTTCTGTACAAGCTGTTAAACTGATAAAAGTTTAATTTTAGAGTGGATATTCTCTTCTTCAGTAACTCTATTTTGTTGCTCTTTCTCCAGTGGAAGTGACTGACTTTCCAAGAATTTCATATTAAATTACCTGAGCTAAATAGTGGTTTCTGGCTTTCTGCCCTTGTTCCTCTATTATTATGAATTGACTTCCTCCACAGAATCTTAACTTCTTACTATTTCATAGGAAACCATAGTATTTTGTTAGTGAAGATGTTAGCTCCTTGAAGGGAATAAAGATGTTAGCTCCTTGTCCTCGCGTATCTTGTATTTTGTTTAAGGTACTAATGAAAAGGTAGTCCAGAAAAAGCCATAGAACTTCATGTTGGCTCTGTCAGAAGAGAAAGGAAGAAGATGCAATTGCACCTTATATGTCCAACCCAAGAGATTGTTAAAGCTTATCCTTGAAAACTGAATTTTAATTGGTTAGCTTAAAGACTTGGTGGAGCAGATCTTTATGGTGCTTGGTTTCACGAAGAAATGAACCATATTATGGATCGATGTAAGCCCTAAAATGTTATATTCTATTTCAGTGTGAGGAAAACTTTATTTGGCTATATCAGTCATCCTCTTCTGTCTCTTTTTGAAAATATGTTCGACTAACTTTCTTCAGGCATGTTAGTAAGGTCTTTATTTTGTTTCTAATGGCCTTACAAGTTTGCCTTAAATCCATCCACTTAGGAGGAATAGCTACATTTGCAATTCATTGGTGCACCTTCAACTTTGCTTGATGAGCTGTCCATTCTTGCGGCAGTGCCGAGTAGAAGTGATCGCTCCCAAGTCCATTCTGATGATTTTACACTTGATGGGTTGTACTGCTCTGATACATAAATTGGCCTTTTCTAAGAGTACATTTTTTCCAAAAAGGAGAGGATATGCTTCGTTGGGTCTTTTTGAGATCAAGGGGTCTCATTTCTGCTTCCAGTTTTGCTTCCTCCAAGCTTTGTTCGAATCAAGTTTCACCTACTGGCTACTGCCAAGCTTTGCTTAGCTAATCATTGCCTCTACACCAATTCAAAACAATCAATTTCTCTAGAATCCTATGTTAGATCCTTGACTTCATTGGTCACCAGCTTAAACTGCTGCACTAGTTGTAAACACCCAGGCATATCCACTCATTGTGGTAGTCCGATTGATTTGGTTTCCAGAGATAAAGGCTGCCCTCATGTCACAGAAAATGGGTTGGGCCTATGTTACAATACTCTAAACTGAGTAACACACATCATTGTAATGCCATATTAATACAACAATTACACCTTAACTCCAAACTAGTTGGGGTCAGCTACATGATCCTCTGTTTATATTCCACTTCATTTGGACTCATCATTTCAATACACAGTAATGTACTTTAAGATAAAATAGGGGTTTCCATCACTAGATTTCTCAGATTTTTCTACATCTTCCACCTATCTCACACTGATATTTAATCTAAAGAAACTAAAAGGACTCCTATTCAACACAAGATCTAATGTAAGTGTACTAACTCGAGTAAGCCTTGATCTCGACTAGTTTGTTTCACCTGTTGATCTTTTGCTTCCTAGTGTTGTATTCATCTTTAGGTTTGTATGGGTTCCAAGAAATGGTAGGTTTTTTAGATATATTCCCTGTATGTGGTTTTAGTTTTACTCGTCTTTATTACCATTCATTATCGTAGTGTCATATGGACCAATGAGCTTGGAGGGCCTGGAAAAACCATTTAGCCCATCCTTTTTCACCTTTTTATTTGTTTATAAGGTCTTCTTCTTTCACTTTATCCTCTATGTGTGCTATTTGTACCCTCTATCAAATGTGATCATTTTGCTTTTGTGTAATCTCGTATGACCGTAAATCCATCTTATTATCTTAACATCCGTATTTTACAACACTCATCTTACGAAAATTGTGGGGTGTTAGGAGCCCAACACTCTTGTAATATTGCTATTCTTACAACCGAGTAGAATTTGCCTTTTCACATAGCTATATCATCTTATTGCATAGCGTTGTTCCAGAAAATGATCCATTTTAGTCATCCTTCTTTAGTCATGTTTTGCATCTTCCTCCATCAGTAATTATTTTGGAACACTAAGGTTAGACATCTGAACTGTGCTTTTAGGTACCATAGTTCCTTCTAATCTCACTTCAACTTCATTCTTCTTATGGGAAGCTAATTTGTTGACTCCTTCATTAGTTTCATTAATTAGCACAATGTCTTCTACAAATGACATGTTCCTTGATTTAGGGTAAATTCCTAATGTAGAACCATGGATTTACAGTTGATCATATCCTTAACTTGTCATGTCTTGCAACAACAAAGACTAAGTCTCATTCACAAACTAGCTAGGTTGGCCAGATGAATCGTCGGTCCACCCTGCTCCATTTGGGCCTTTTCATTGCAATACCAATTACTGTGCTTTTGGGCGAATTAAGAGCACATGAGTTTGACCAACCTAAATGGCCAATTCCAATACGAGCACATCAGTCGTGGTCATTTCATACAAATGTGTATAGGAGATCATCTTGACATTCTAAATGAAATGATGAATACCAGTGGAAAGGCTTAACGGACTGATGATGTGGATAAAGAGAGTGTGATAAGGAGTATTGAGTTCTTCCGAAGTACATGTCAGTTGCTGGAATGAAGGCTAATTATATTTGAAGTGTGCCTAGTTTTTCTTCCTTTTGTCTTTGTATGGAAACATATGGTTCTGTAGGAGAGTTCTAATTGATGAACATATATAAGTACTTCGGGTAATAGTATTATCTCTGAAGTCTGATCACAGAATGCATGGATGTGGTAGTAAGCCAGAGGAACTAAGGCCTTTCAGCCTGCAGTCAGTCCAGGGTTGGTGGTGAGAGTTGAAAGCTTTTTGATTAGATAAAGGAAGTATTTTGAACTACTGATGGAGCATTCCGCTTGTATGATCTCTGGTTGTACCATGTTCTTGCAGCATGCTAATGACATGGGGCAAGGCATGGCAACATGAACCAACACCTGTTTACTTGGAGCGGTACCTAACACCTGTAGAATTCACAAGAACAGAGAAGTTGCAGAAGAGACACTGCTCAGTCTCTTCTCAAATTGTCATGGTTGACTCTATGATCGCAGGGAGCTCTATGTTGCTTTGTGGTTTTTATGGATGGGAAGATTCTGCATATGTGATGCTTTCCATACTGACACAATATCTTTTAGATGAGAGCAAAGTTTGATTGAGGTGAAGAAGACTGTTCACATGTTCTTAGGTAGAAAAGCTATGGAGCCAGGCAGAAGATTTATAATGGACTCCAATTCTTAGTATTGTGGTGTTCTTTTATATAGGAAAGCACTGCTTTAAATCTGCAGAAGAAGAATATCTTTAATGGTTGTCATGAAGAATTTTGCCATAGGTAATGGTTGTCATGAATTCTTTTGCCTCTCCAAAACTCGTGTAAAATTTAAACCCATTTCTCAAAGTTATTTGAAACTGCTGAACACCATTCCAGCCTTCCCTGTTGCAACTTAGCCATTTACAAGGTTGTTGCAGCAGTTACTGCATTGCTCCATTCTATATATTGTTTATTCTAGGAAATGATGGAAGCAATCTTTATGGTGCGCAGTTTCCGAAAACAGTAGCATAGGTATTTTATCAAGTCCTTATCTGTTATATTCTATTTTAAATTTTAGAAATATGCCAGTTGGGCTCTTTATTGTCTTACCCAAGCTTCTGCGTCTAAGAGAAAACTGTGTTAATATCTTTCTTTGATATGTACACCAATGTGATCTGGGGCGATACAACTCTGATCTTTTCCTTTTCAGGTAGACAGATATGAGTATAAAACCAACAGTTGCATTGAGAGCCATTCTTGTAGGAGGAATAGCTGCCTTTGCAAAAATTGGTGGTGCTGTTAAAGCTGCAGGAGGCGTAAAATTAGGTGCAGCTGCTGCTGCCATGACTGCTGCAGCAACAGCAGCTATTTCAGGACCTAAACAAGAAGAAAAGAAGGATATTTCTCAGCAGTTGTCCAAGTGATGCACACAGCTTATGTTTTATTTGTTTTTTCAATGTAACTTATAAACTGTCAAAATAAAAGTTGCAGCTTTGGTGGAATATGATAGCCAAATGGTTTCCCGAGATGATCTTAATTTAGCTCTGATATGGGTCCTTACAACTGCGGGACTTGTTAGCTCTGTACTAATGGAAGAAGGAACTTGTTGAAGTGAAGCATTGTCATCATTTAATTTCTCTGGTATATGCAGATTTTTCGCTCTCCAGACTCTGAGGTATGTAATTGTTGTGTACCAGTAAAGGACGTATTACTGCGTCTGTGCTACTTTCAAAAGCAAAATGTATGTTTTTGTAAGGTTTTAAAACATGGGATTGTTTAATAAACCCAGTTGGAATTCCTTGGATCATTCTTTATCTTTAACATATTTCTCCCGGTCACACTTCCTCTCTTGTTTTAAATATAGTTAACATGTAAGATAGTTAAAGACACTTTTGTTTTAAATTTGCTTTAGCGCACAATAGACAAATCTGTTCCTGGAAATATGAGATAATTTGAGTCTTTATCTAATCAATTTTTACTTGAGTTTGAACGTTTGGGTTTTCGTGGTTAGGAAGGAGGTAAATTTAGCGGTTACGGTGGCTAAGACTGCGGCGTTCGGTCGTTTATATGAGGAAATTGGAAATAAAGGTGGGGACGAGAAGTTGTATAGGTTGATGAAGGTAGATTTTGTTGGAGGGGGCACATATTAGGCAGAGATGACAGTCTTACTTCCAAAGACTCTTGAATGAGGAGGGGATAGGAGCATTGTCCTGGGTGAGTCGGAGTACTTGGTTCGTCATCGTGAGTTTGGGTACTGTAGACGCATACGAGTGGGGGAGGTTGAAGGGGCTATGCGCAGGATGTGTAGGGGTGGAGCAACCGGGCCAGACGAGATTCTTGTGGGATTTTGGGAGAGCGTGGGAAAGGCGGGCCTGGAATGGCTCTCTAGGTTGTTTAACGTCATTTTTAGGATGAAGAGGATGCCTGATGAGCGGAGGCAGAGTACGATGATCCCATTGTACAATAACAAGGGGATATCCAGAACTGCAACAACTATAGAGGTATCAAGTTGTTAAGCCATATGATGAAAGTTTGGGAGAGGGTGATGAAAGGGAGGATGTGGAGGAGCGTGTCCATTTCAGGGATCAACACTTAGCCTGTTTTTGTTTTCCTTGGCAATGGACGCATTGACGCGACATATTCAAGGGGAGGTGTCTTGGTACATGATATTTGCAGATGACATAGTCCTGATTGATGAGAGTTAACGAGAGGCTGGAGGTTGGAGACATACCTTGGAGTCTAAGAGTTTCAAGTTGAGCAAGACCAAGACAAAATACTTAGAGTGTAAGTTCAACAGTGTTACCCAGGAAGCAGACGGGGATGTGAGGCTTGATATGCAAGTCATCTCCAAGAGAGAGAGTTTCAAGTATCTGAGGTCTATAATTCAGAATGATGGGGAGATTGAAGAGGATGTCATACGTCGTATCGGGATACGGTGGATGAAGTGGAGGCTCGCTTCCGGTGTCTTGGTGCGATAAGAATATACCATTGAAACTTAAGGGTAAGTTCTACAAGGTGGTGGTTAGACCGACTATGTTGTATGGGGCAGAGTTGGCCAGTCGAGAACTCCCATGTCTAGCAGATGAAAGTAGCTGAAATGATGATATTGAGATGGTTGTGTGGGCATACTAGGTTAGATAGAATTAGGAACATGCCCCAGTCACGAGGTATGAGAGGTTGGCCTTGGGGGGAGGGGGGGGGGGGGGGGGGGGGGGGGGGGGGGGGGGGGGGGGGGGGGGGATAAGAGGAAGGGCAGGGGTTGGCCAAAGAAGTCTTGGGGAGAGGTGATCAGGCGGGACATGGCGTAGCTTGAGCTAACCCAGTACATGACCCTGGGTAGGAAGGTGTCGAGGTTGAGAATTAGGGTTGAAGGTTAATAGGTCAGCATGCATTTCCCTTTGTCTTCGGTGGTTCGTTAGTGTTAGTATGGTACCCTTTTATCCCGAGTTTGCTATTTTTGTTTATCTTGTTCTGTTATTACTTGTCACCAATACTTCCTTAGTTTGCTATCAGTGCTCCTTTCATATTCTCTATTGCTATCAGACCTCGAATTTAGTTTCTCTAAAAGGATTGTCTTGCTATTACTTGCTATAGGTACTTCTTTCATATTCTTTATTGTTATTTTCAATTTAGTTTCTTAATATATTGTCTTGCTATGAATTGCTATCGGCGCTTCTTTCATTTCTCCGGCCGACGGTCTATTGGAAACATTCTCTCCGCCCTCCCAGGGTAGGGGTAAGGCTGCGTGCATCCTACCCTCCCCGACCCCACTTATAGGATTTTCACCAGGCTGTTGTTGTAATTACTTGTTTGATTCTGTGCATTAATACTCTGTCCAAGATCAATGAAATTATGATATTCTATGCATGCACCATTAGGAAAAAGAATAAGAGAGAAAGGAAGAAAGGAACAAGCATAAGAATCAAGCTGCAAATTAACAATTAATTATGTCAAAACTGTTAATCAAGAATAATAAATCATGTCATAAAATAACATCTAAGACAACCATATTGTGACATAATAACCAACGCTGATAAAGACTGCTAGTTTTTCATCTTTCCTATACATAATTCTCATAATTATTATCCATTGAAAAGGTCAAATACATAGAGAAGTTCTTTGGTACAAACGATATTACAAACGGGGCTAATCTCAGAGTAGAAAGAAATGTTCCATTTTCCCTCGTTCTGTGAAGTAACAGAAGTTGAACTCTAAAAACATATACCAGAAGATACAAGTCAAACTAATTTAAACTTCATAACCCTCCATTTGAACATCTTTGGACTTCAAAGGTTCATAATCACCCAAATAAACTTCAAGATGATCAGAAAGTGCAGATTTGTCAATGTTCTCATGGTGATAGGACTTGCAAACAAAGTAAATAATTGTTTGTATTACCAGACCAAATAACACCAACTTGAACAACACAAGAAGACAAAGCAACCCAAATCCTGTCCGATACAACATCCCTAGATGCATATGCTTCCCATGTCCATTTACCACAAACTTCTTGAAAATAAAGTTTACGACACCAATTGAAAGATTGAACTTGAAAAAGAAAACCAAGGCTATTATCATCTTCCCCTTTAACAATTCCTTGCTTTTAAGCATGGCTTTCACCCCATATGAATCCTCCAACACAGTTACCACACTAGCTAAATGCCATATAACTGAAAGGTACACGGATCCAACGACATAAACAGTCGCCATGATCACGAGAACAAACTTAACAAGACCATCATTTTCTCCCTGCATGTTGAAAGCCCATATTGACACTATAACTAGGGCAAAGAAGGCAACAAGGTTGTAGATGAAGAAACAAACAAAAGCACACAAGAAAGTGACCATAACCCTCTTCCAAACTTTAGGCACAACACTCATAACTTTGATGAAATTGACTTCACGTGAAGTGTATATGCATGCAATTGTGTAAACCACAGCAGAGGTTGAAAGAAGGGAGAAGATGATGAGGAAAGTGATGTAGACAATTATGAAAAGCCATAGAGAGGCTAGCTCTGAGTTTATGTGATCAGAGATCTTGTTGTATTTCGCCGTGCCGGTGTGAGTGTGTAGGAGCTGAAACTCCGAGTGTTTAAGGTCAGAGAAGAAAAGATGGTAAATTTCCGTGTGAGCTAAGGAGATGAAGCATAAAGGAAGGATCAAAGATAAGGTAATTTGGCTGAAGATTTTCCTCCATCTGTAGATGAGTTTGTAGGCTTCTATGTAGATATCAAAGAGGCCTAGGAATTGCATCTCTTCTTGTTCTCTATCCATGTATGGTGCTACACACAGGATATATGGAAATGAAGGATTAATTTGTTCTATGGAAATGTTAATATATGATAAGAAATTGTTGTGGATATCTATATACGCAAAACTTCTCTCTTTCTCTAGCTCTAGGTCAACTGGTCAAGTCAACACGCGTGTGTGATTTTTTCTTATCACTGTAGACAAGCTATTCAATACAATTACTTAACTTCAACTTTTGACCGGCCACCAAGGATTGTGGTGGGATGAATAAGAGGAAAAAATAATGATAGGGAGAGCTTTCCCTTTAGTAGGCATTACGTGATTAGACGATTCCCAGTGCGGATATTGAACATCGGGTGAGAAATCCAACAGGAAAAAAAAAACTCAATTAATTATGTACGTCTTTATCCATCTATTTATTGTGATGTCTACTCATGCACCAATGGAGACCATTTCTACAAAATGAAGGTCCTACTTTTCAAATTTTCTCTCTTGTGCCCGTTGCGTATTTGGATATTACCGCGGTTATATATGAAGGATGAAACGATATTACTCTCGTTGAATTATAGTTTTGACTTTTGACAAGCAAAGGATTGTAATTCTATCACATTTTACTGGCCTTGAAAAGGGAAAAAAAGGGATCCCAAATAATTTCCCAACTTGGCTTGATTTCACCAATGGTCATTTTTAAAATCTACTTTAAAACTAAATTTGGTAACTACAAAAAATTTATCAATCCGGCACTAAAGTTACAGTTAAGCTCACAAAGATTTAATAAGTTAATAAGCACCACCACATCATCAACACGAACTTTTCCATTTCTTCGCATATTTTTATCCCCATTTAGCCCATATTTTCTTCATTTCTTACCCCTAATTGGATTGAAAGTTAAAGTTTATCCATAGACATACGGATATAAAAGATGAAGAAATGATCGGGATAGTGTTTAATTATTTGGCAATTTTTATCTTATGTTGCAACTTAGTTATAATTTTTAATAATTTTCATTTTATAAGATATAAAAGATATATTTATTTGTTACAAAGTTTAGCCGAGCATGAAATAGAGCCTTTAAAACTGGGGTCTGTGGCCCTCGCTCGTTTATTACAAATACAGCAATATAGAATGGGACGAAATAGCTGCCGTCGTTGAGAAATGCCTGATTAAATTAAACTTATGTGTGAGACCAATTACATACATTATTATAACGGACAACAATTACTTGAAGTTTGGTTTTAACGTCATTGTCTTCTGTAATAACAACGAAATAGCAAAAGAATATTAGAGGCTAAAAGAAGTATTGATTACATAAAAAAATATGTGCAATAGACTTTGAAAAACTAGGAAGTGACATGAAACTTCTTGACCATCAAAGATTATGGTGAGATAAATATTTTCTTGTCGCTTTTAAATCTTAATTAGAAGTCTCGAGTTCAAGTATTGTACCAAAAAGATTTGGTATAAAATATTTCTCTTTTTAATAAATTTTATACGACACGAATTTAAATATATGAGAATCCTAAAGCAAACACCGAACCTTGGGTGAGAATGTCCAAGAGAAAGACTAATTCAGCGGGTCTTACACGCAGGGGCGAATTTTCCTTGGCGTCCGTTTTCAGGTTCCACTCAAACCAATCTCCACGAGCTATTTTCTTATTCATCTTTCATCTTGTTTTTGTGGTCAAGTTCAACTTTCATTTCATTTTCCCTTTTCCTCGTCTCTTCTTCTTTGCCTTTATTTTTATTTTTATTTTTATTTTATGGTTTAAACTCGTCTCATGTCCATTGTCCAATAGCCAAGACAATTTTAATAAATTGTCATCAAAGTTTATAATCTAGTAGTAGCAGTGAAAATTTACCATATATTAGTAACAGTTTTTGTGGATTCGATTCATGCTAATTCATTTTCTGTCTCCTTCTCATATCGGCTTGTGAAAAAAAAAAGTTTAGTAACTTGTTGCCTTGACTGTTTTGAGTTGCATTTTAGTCAAGAATTAAAAGTTGATATATGATATGACACGGGACATGTTCCATTCAAGTGTTACTAGAAGATTGACAATTTTAGATTAGTTGTTGCTAACTGTATAACCAATAGGCCCAAAATTAAGATGTACCTACTTCTGACCTTTCTATATATATCACTACTAAAAAACGATGTTTATCGACGCAACAGTATTGGCGGACTTTTTCCGTCGCTATTCCCAGGGAGTTTCCGTCGTAGTCTCTTGGTACTTTTGAACTTTTTAATATTTATTTTTTTTATAAAAATTACCGACGGACAACTCTCGGTAAATAATGATATTTTGAACGGCCAAAATTTAGCTGGTTGTACCGATGCACTCCGTCGATAGATTACCGACGGGCTCTCTCGCAACATTTTGTATTTATATTTTTGAATTATTTTTTTAGGTACCGATGGTGTCTCTGGGTTTATTTTAAAAAAAATAAATGAAAAAGAGAATAACATTATCGACGGACTCAATCGCTATTGCATTTACATAATATTTTCAATTTTGTTTTACAGTATCGATGGACTTCCACCGGTAATTTAAATATATAATCTTGTACATTATTATTTTGTATTTTTTATTACACAATAGCGAGGGAGGCCGTCGGTAAGTCCCTCGGTACGTATTTACTTAATTATCTTAGTGGTTGATTAGCCTATTTATTGAAAACCACACTAAGTGGAACTGTATTCGTGATAATTACACTACTTAAAAATATATTAGTGGTAATTTATAGTTGCACAAAGTATCCTTAACTACATTGATTAACCTATGCATTAATAATTACATACTAAGAAGAAGTGTATTAGTCATTTTCGTAAGAAATATTAGTGATGGTTTATCTTATAAATTGATAATTACTGTAAGTAGAAGTGTATTAACAGTGTCCTTAAGTAACGTTAATAATTGATTATCACACACATTGATAATACACTAAGTAAAAGTGTATTAGTTGTATTTAGCTTGTAGATTGATAATTGCACGAAGTATAAGAGTATTAATAATATATATGTAAGTAATGTTGGTGATTGATGAATCTATATACATTGATAATAACACTAAGTATAGTGAACTAGTGGTATCCTTATATAAGTAACGTTAGCGATTGATTAGCCAATACATTTATAATTATACGCTAAATGAAAGTGTATTAATGCTATTTATGAGAAATGTTAGTGATTGTTTATCTTTAAATTGATAACTAAAGTAAGTAGAGGTTTATTAGTGATATCGTAAGCAATGTTTTAATAATTGATTAGCCTTACACTAAGCAAAAGTGTAATGATTATAATTAGCTTATAGATTGATAATTACACTTAAGTAAAAGTGTACTAAGAATATATCCTTGAGTAATGTTAGTGATTCCTAACCAATACATTGATAATTAAACACTAGGTAGAAGTTTATTAACGGTATACGTGACAAATAATGGTGATTGTTTAATTATTCTAAATTGACAACTAACGTAAGTAAAACTATATTAGCAATATCGTTAAAAGAAAAGAGCAGCCCGGTGCACTAAGCTCCCGCTATGCGCGGTGATAATAGGTGAATTAGACTATATTTTCGCCCCTAATGACCCATACTCTATTGTGTTTTTAATGTGAATATTGATAACAAAATGCTCTGATTAGTGTTTTTATACTTTGCAGGATATATTCTATGATAGGAGAGACTTTGGAGCAATTTGGAGTCAATTAAGGGAGTTTGAGGCAAATCGAGAAGCACAAGAGAAAAGCACAAGAGAAAAGCTAAAACTGTTGGAAAATAGCCCACCGCGACCGCGGTCGACCGCGGCTGGAGCGCGCTGGGGAACATAACTGGAAGCAGAATATGCATAGTCCACCGCGGTCATGCCGCGTTCATGCCGTGGCCGCGGGCGAAAGCTGGAAGATCAGAAAATTGAAGGACGTAAGTGCAAAACACGGGAATAAATTGCCAAACCCTATTTAAACATTGTAAATCCGCCCAAGAGAGGGATATTCTTATTTTTAGACTCAAGTAGGAGGCATGACTCATTGTGAGAAGACAAGAAACCATTAGAGTTTTTCCATTTTCTTCCTTTAACCTTTATTTTGATTATTATGATTTCTTTTGGGTTTTTATTGTTCTTGAGCATGAGTAGCTAACTTTTCTAATCTAAGGTTTTGGTGGAACCCGTTGGGGATGAACTTGTTGAGATATTAATATAGTTTTGTTTAGTTGTTAATCTCTATTTGTTCAACTATGTTCTTGTTGTAGTTGATTGAAGGGCCCTCAATTAGTTGTTCCTATTTATTATGTATCTACTTGAGTGAGAGTGCATATTTAGGTAGTTGTTTGAACAACACCACTCCCGGAGTATAGGCGAGAGTCATAACCGAGGGTTTAGATGTTGGATTAGAGATAACGATACCTCGGGTTCAATCTAAAGTGAACTGTAATGCAGTCTAGCTAGCGTAACTTGAGAGAGTGCGTCTAGTAAATTATCATAATTACTTGAGAGAGATTT
>MDKH01061892.1:0-17627 GCA_005239495.1 Nicotiana undulata | reverse complement strand
TGAAGCCCGCACCAGACACCAGAAAACTGAGCCTACACCAGATTTTCTAACGTGAAACCATCCTGTTAGCTACCCGAAACGCACCCGAGCCCTCGAGTCTCAAAACCAAAAACACACACGACTCCCGAAACATCATACGAACTTGTTCAAGCTTTTAAATCATATGAATATCCACAAAAACTTTGAATTAAACCTCTAAATCCAATTAATCAAACTTAAGAACTTTAAGATTCTAGAATTCACTTCAATACGCCGAATCGGCCTAAACTGCTCGGAACGACTTCAAACTTTACAGATAAGTTATAAATGACACCACGGAATTATTCCCGGTCTCGGAATCTCATTCGGACCTCGGGAACATAACACTACTTTCCAACCCACATTTCAAATTCTTTAAAACCTCAAAGTCTCATTTTTTATCCGAAACCACTCAATTCACGCCTGTTTTACACCAAACTTTACAGATGAGACAAATAATATATAATAAACCTGTTCCGGGCTCCGGAACCACGATACGAACCCCGTAACACAGTTTTTATATAATTATTCATTTTCAAAATCCTTTATTATTTTCATAAAATAATTTTCTATAAAATTCATTTCTCGGGCTTGGGACCTCGGAATTCGATTCCGAGCATATGCCCAAGTCCCATATTTTCCTACGGACCCTCCGGGACCGTCGAATCACGGGTCCGGGTCTGTTTACCATAAATGTTGACCAAAGTCAACAATATTCATTTATTAATTATCAAAACTCATTTTTTATCAAATTTTCACATAATAGCTTCCCGGCTACACGCCTGGGTTGCGCACGCATATCGAGGTGAGACTAACGGGGGCTCTGAGAGCCTCGGAACACAGATATAGCTTAAATTACATAAGATGACCTTTTGGGTCATCACAAATAGTTACTTGTAGTTATATTTACATTATGTAATTGATTTGATCAGATTTGGGCCATTCGGAGTTGGATACTCGTGGCAAAAGCGTAGTTTCAGATTGATTTGAGCTTGGTTCGAGGTAAGTGTCTTGCCTAACCTTGTGTGAGGGAACCTCCCCTTAGGATTTTTGTATTGTTTGTTATATGAGAACCGTGTAGGTGAGGTGACGTGTACGTACACGTGCTAATTGTTGTAAAACTCCATTTTTTACTAAATCATAACATGTTTTTCCTTGTTTGAACTACACTAGCATATGTAATTACCTTTTTTAGATTAGGAAAGCATGCGTACGTGTTTTGACTGTCTATTTGAACTCTGTGCAACATGTTTAGTGAAACTCCTGCTTTTCGTGGTTTGAACTCAGCTTAAACTGTAGATTTCATCGTCGTAACTGTTGTGTTTATTGGTTGAGCTGCATATTTATTTTGGGACTACGAAACGTATTTTGGGGGAACCCCCAGCATTGCATATTTACTTTGGGACTACTGACGTATTTCGGGAGATCCCCTTGTACTTCACATTTACTTTGGGACTACGGATGTATTCCGGGAGATCCTCATGCACTGCATATTTACTTTGGGACTACGGGACGGTATCCCGGTAGATTTCCCTGTTGCTATTACTGTGTTTTGAGCTGTAGACTATCATTGATTTCTATTCCTGTTGATATTCTGTAATTTATTTTACTGCGATATTTCTTCCTATCTTATTTCGTTATATTTTTACCATTAGGGCCCTGGCCTCGTCACTATCCGACCGAGGTTAGGCTTGGCACTTACTAGGTACCATTGTGGTGTACTCACTCCCCTTTCCCGCATATGTTTTCCGTGTGCAGATCCAGGTACGAGCTATCATCCTCGAGTATAGTGCGTGGTTGCTGCTTTAGGAGACTTCAAGGTATATTTTCTCACGTCCGCAGACCTCGGAGTCCCCTTTTATCCCCCTTGTGTAGAATTTTCCCCTGTTTTCCTTCAAACATTTATGAATAAAGCAGTAAAGACTCTTAGAAGCTTGTGATTGGCGACATTCTAAGTTTTTGGAGTGATGATCATTGTATATTCCGAGTGGCACTATTCTGCGTTTTAATCTCATCCGTTGGCTTTTATCTTTATATTTTATTTCGTCTACGCAATAATAGGCTTACCTAGTCGTAGAGACTAGGTGCCGTCACAACAGTTCACGATGGGAGAAATTGGGTCGTGACACAAATTCACTTTACCCCCTTAACCTTTAAGGGTTGGGTAACAATATCCCCCACGTTTTGAATCGAAAAGGGACACCCCTTGTGAAATAACTTTCCAGTAAAGACTCTTAGAAGCTTTTGATTGGCGACATTCTGAGTTTTTGGAGTGATGATCATTGTATATTCCGAGTGGCACTATTCTGCGTTTTAATCTCATCCGTTGGCTTTTATCTTTATATTTTCTTTTGTCTCCGCAATAATAGGCTTACCTAGTCGTAGAGACTAGGTGCCGTCACGACAGTTCACGATGGGATAAATTGGGTCGTGACACAAATTCACTTTACCCCCTTAACCTTTAAGGGTTGGGTAACAATATTCCCCATGTTTTGAACCGGAAAGGGACACCCCTTGTGAAATAACTTTCCAGTGAAATCATTTTATTTTTTGTAAAAAATTTCCTTTTTTTTTAATAGATTATTTTTAGAATATCCAAGTTTTTCAATTATAGCCAAAAGCTCAACATATGAAAAACAATTAGGATCTATATGATTTATGGAGTTTTCTGTTTGACTTCTTCCTGCATAGTTTAAGATATGATGTAATGTAAAAAATGCCTCCACAATAAATTTTCAGACATGACATTATCAACTATAATTTCTGCTCAATAAAGATATTTTCAAAATTAGTAAAGTTTAATGATTGCGTTAGTATAATAATTTTAATATACAAAGAAAATACATAAATAAATTAATACTCATAGCAACTATTCTTTCATCTAATATATGTCTGTCATGATCCAAAACTCTAACCTGTTGTGATGCCGCCTATCGGTGGTACTAGGCAAGCCGATTTTCAAAAATACTTCAACATTTCGACACAGTAAAATACTTTTAAAAATAACAGAGGAACGATTCAACATTTAAAGGAAACCTTTCCAAACAGAATTTAACCAAAATGCAGTACAATCTATCCCAAAATCGGGGTGTCACTGAGTACATGAACGTCTAAACCAGAATACAATCCACAACAATATCTAGAAAGAAAAATTGAAAGTGTAGAAAAAAAAGAATAAAGGAGGGAAATCAAGGCCCGCGAACGCCCTACAGCTACCTCGATAATCCCTGAACTCAGATGCCTCAACCAGCAACTGCCGCCGTGACAAAAAATGCCTGGATCTGCACACAAGTTGTAGGGAGTAACATGAGTACATCCAACTCAATAAGTAACAAGTCCAAACTTTGGACTGAAAGGTAGTGACGAACTCAACTGGTACAAATAAAATGGAATATAACTGTACAGAAATGTAGGCATGCTCTTAAGTCAAATATGCAACTCAAAATAGTAAAGTAAAGCAGATCTGGACACTGTAATGAATATAACTTTGTTATCTCTACATGAAAATGCACATACTGTAAAGGATGCACAATGTTGTCGTCCTCAAGTGCTCACACTCTTGATATCTCAACCACTCGGTACTGTATATGGCCTACACGGCCCAGGGAAGATCCATCTCGAAATATATACGATGCTGACAATAGGTCACCCAGTAACGAGGAATAGACCAACCAGCCCTGTGGTGAATATCCATCTCCAAGTACCAAGTACTTCAGACAAGATCCATTTCCAGGGAAGATCCATCCCTCAATAATATCAACCGCGCTCACTGGGGTGTGTTACAGACTCCGGAGGGGATCCTATATCCCAAGCGCTATCATAACATCAACATATCTGTTGCCGCGTGCAACACAATCCCATATCTGTCACTCACAATCGGCTCTCGACCTCACTCAGTCATCAACCTCTCCAGTCCCACTCATTGGGCCCAAAAATATCATGAAACTATCCTGAAACAGTAATATGATGATTCAATAGATAGCAATGAGACTGGTGTATGACATGAAATGCATGTATATGATTGAGTACGAAATATCAGTAAAAGCAGTAAAGTGACAGTAAGAAATGACCACTTTGGGTCTCAACAGTACCGATAATAAGCCTAAATATTATATCTAACATGATTGACAGCTCAATTACTTTATCAGATGATAGAAACACGGGTATCGCCAAGGTATTATCACTACGCAGTGCCATGGAGTCACCCAAGCTACAATTCTCACAGTGCACACTCGCACGCCCTTCACTTGTCATGTGTGTCACCTCAATACCAATCATATGTTACATATTTCGGGGTTTCGAATCCTCAAAACCAAGTTTGAAAGTGTTACTAACCTTAACTATGCAAAAATCCTACTCTGAAATGTCGTTGCCCTTCGAATCGGTCTCCAAATGTCCCTAATCTAGCTAGAAAAAGTGCGAGGTAATCAATATAGGCTAAAGAAATCGATTCCATAAAGCAACATGAATTTCAACCCAAAAATCCGAATTCGGCCCGAACTCGTCCCCGGGGCCCACATCTCGAAATCCGACAAAAGTCATAAAAATCGAAAGCCCATTCACTAACGAGCCTAACCATACCAAATTTACCCAAATCCGATAACAAAATCTCATTCAAAACTTTTAAATTCTAACTCAAGAATTCTTCCTCTTTTTCCCCAATTTCTCACCCCCAAATCACAAATTAGATGATAAAATTAACTATGTAATCATGGGATTTAACCAAAACCAAGTAGGAATCACTTACCCCAATCAACTCCACGAAAATTCCAACATAAGCTTCCAATTAAGAGACTAAGTGTCTCTATTCACTCCCAAATCACTCTGGACCTCAACCAACCAACTCGATAAGATATAATACAGTTGTAGAACACAAAAGAAGCATAAAATAGAGAAACATGGCTATAACTCTCGAAACGACCGGTCAGGTCGTTACATCTTCCCCTTCTTAAAAAAAAGTTTGTCCTCTAACGAGTCTAGAAACAAACCTGGAGTCTCGAATAGGGGTGGATAACTACTCTGCATCTCCCGCTCGGTCTCCCAAGTGGCCTCCTCCACGGGCTGACCTCTATAATGAACCTTCACTGAAGCTATATCCTTTGGCCTCAACCTTCGAACCTGCCACTCCAAAAAGGCCACCGGATCCACATCATAAGTCAAATCACCATCCAACTGAACCATGCTGAAATCCAAAACATGAGGCGGGTCACTGGCGTATTTTTGGAGCATAGAAACATATTTACTTGATGCACACTCGACGAGATAGGTTGAAAGGCAAGCTTGTAAGCCACATTCCTAATCCTCTGTAGTACCTCAAAATGCCCAATGAACCGAGGGTTCAACTTGCCCCTCTTACCAAACCTCATAACACCCTTCATGGGTTGATACCTTCCGTAGAACCTTCTCCCCGACCATGTAAGACACATGCCGGACCTTCCTGTCATCAGAACTCTTCTGCCTAGACAGCGCCGTGCGAAGCCGCTCCTGAATCAATTTCACCTTGTCTAATGAATCCTGAACCAAGTCTGTATCAAAGAGCCTAACCTCACCCGGCTTAAACTATCCTACTAGAGATCCACACCGCCTCCCATATAAAGCCTTGTACGGAGCCATCTGAATGCTCGACTGATAATTGATGTTGTATGAAAACTCCGCAAGCAGTAGAAACTTGTCCCAAGAACCCCCAAAATCAATGACACAAACGCGAAGCATGTCCTCTAATATATGGATCGTGCGCTTGGACTGTCCATCCGTATGAGGGTGAAATGTGTGCTCAACTCAACCTGAGTACCCAACTCTCGTTGCATTGTGCACCTCTACCTTAAATGATTGAAACTGGGACACCATGAAGGCGAACAATCTCTTTGATGTAAATCTCAGCCAACAGCTCTGAAAAATAGGTAGTACCAACTAGAATAAAGTATGCGGACTTATTCAACCGATCCACAATCACCAAAATAGCATTGAACTTCCTCGAAGTCCGTGGTATCCCAACTACGAAATCCATGGTGATCCGCTCCCACTTCCACTCTAGGATCTCTAACATCTGAAGAAAGCCACCCGGTCTCTAATGCTTATAGTTTACCTGCTGACAGTTGTGACACTGAGCTACAAACCCAACTATATCTTTCTTCATCATCCTCCACCAATAGTGTTGTCTCAAATACTGGTACATCTTCGCGACACCCAAATGGATTGAGTACCGCGAGTTGTGGGCCTCCTCAAGAATCAACTCTCGTAGCCCATCTCATTAGGCACACATATCTGGCCGTGCATCCTCAACACCCCGTCATCACCAATAGTTGTCGCGCGCCCCTTTTTCTCTCCGTGCGGATAGTCAGAGTTTTAGACATTATTGGGACAACTCGTTTCCCTTTTGAGAGAAGGGTATAAGAAATTGAAGAGTCTCCACATAACGAGTTAAGGTGCGTTAGGGCACCTATTATGGGTCATTTATAAAACCAGTTTGTATTACCAGAGATTGGGTAAGGGTTTAAAGTTACTTCGAGGGGAAGGTGTTAGGCACCCCTCGAAGTCCACAACGGTGGGTCCAGGCCAAACTTACTTTGTGAATTAGTCAATTAGCAAATAAGCAGTCTAAGCACACATATGTAAAAGAAATAAAGGCTTTTTAACAGATAAGTAGTCTAAGCACACATATGTAAAAGGAATAAGGGGGTCCTAAGTTGTTTAGCCTATAGGATCATATCCATGCAATGCCCGGTAATCACTCCTCAATGAGAGGGGCTACACGTTGCATTAACGCACATGTCATAATATCCTATTACTACCCATTATCCCACCCCTTAGCGGTTATATGAGCGAAGTTGATTAACGAACTCTAAGCGTGTTGTTACCCGTCCCTTCCTTATGGTCCCGGAGGAGTTTAGGACCTCTAGACTTAGGCAGTTCTAGACAATCCTAAGGTTTTAAAAGAAAAAATCTAGGCGACAACAAATAACACATAGGACAATCAAACATGGGGGGAAGTAGTTAAGTGGCTCATGTTTACCTCCACATGTATAGGCAAATAAGCAGCATGTCTCAAGCACAGAGTTTAGGTAATTTCAGAGAAATCCTAGCACATGATACCTAGATAAGCATCAAAACACAGGATATATAACATTGTTTTAAAACTAAGTGACAAGGGTCCTAATCAGCTTGCCTACTGATTTTCAAAACCTGTAGACTTAAGCAGTTTATAAATAATCAGGGCACAATTCCGCAATTTTATATAAGAAAATTAATCACCTAAGGCTTGCCTAGGCGTGAGAATATATGTAATCATAGTTACAGGAGCTGTTTAAACAAAATTGTTCGGCCTATAGGCATGCTGATCTAAGTGATAAAGATTATAACAGGTGATTTATACCAATTTGTATTAGAAACATGATACCTATGCGTGAGGCCGTTTTTAAAACCTTCCATAGACGGTTGTTTGTTTAGTGACAATAGTCATCCATGTGTGCATTAGATATCCTGTTTTAGGGACTCTGTTTGCATCTGTTTTGAACAGGATGTCTAATGCACATGTTTAGCATGGTTTGAATGCAAATAGACACAACAATCCTAGAACATGATTTTTAGTGCATCGTACAGACCTAAACATGATTTTTACAGCAGATTTGCACAATGTAAATCCTAAAGCATGATTTCTACCCAACGTTATCCCACATAATCATACAACTACCCTCCCTTTTCACTATTACCCCAATATCCTTTCACAAAGAATTATTACAGACCAAGATTACATAAATTACATAAATGAAATATGAATTAAACTATAGGTCCCAAAGCAAACCTGGAGGGTACCGCCCCCCCCCCCCCAGGTTGGTCTCAAATGCCAAGAGTCTCATTGCCAATTTTTGTCCAGGTGTGTCAGAGTTCCCTAAGGACATCAAGGATCCAGGGCAGTGCTCACACCCAAACTTTTCAAAATAGGGACTAATTATGTGTAGCGTGGAAGGGCCAGCCCAGTGTGCCAGAGTTCAAAGGAATCTCAGGGGATCCCAAGGCAGTACACACATTGAAGGGGCAGAACCTATTGACCTAAGATTAAAGTGAGAGTGCTTGACATAGTTTTGAAAGTTTGAGTGAAAAACAGTTTAGAGATGACTCTAGGAGTGAAAAGTTTTGAAATAGAAACTAGTTTAGTAATAAAAGCAGTTTGAGAAGGGTATTAAAACACTTTGAAATCAGCAGACAAACAACTGGTCATAGCACATCCAGATTCAGAAACATTCAACAACCAAATTTCACACAAGGATAAAGGGGTTGGGGACACGTAGAATGCACATTAAGGGAATACATGACAGGGTTCAGGGAAGCACCTAAACAGCAAAATGGACAGAGTACTCAAGAGATTTATAGAATTGTTAAGTTAATTATAATGGTAAGTAATTGAGACATAGAGCAAAGATTACAGTAAAGCCATATTGAGATCAAAGAAGCATTGGACAGGATCAAACACACAACTAGGGCCGGTAGAATGCATCAACATGGTCTCATTAGTAAATGAGAATAGACAAGGGGGTAAATAGACATGCTGAACAAACACCAGACATACATCCAATTTGAGAAGAATAGGTAGGAACTTAAATAAACATGCTAGACTAGCATCACACAAACATTTGTAGTTTAGACATGCTAATTACATATTGAACGAAACAAGATTTAGACATGCTAGATAAAGCAGTAAACAAGCGATTATGGTTTAGACATGCTAATTACATATTGAACAAGACAGGATTAGACATGCTAAATAGTAAACAGGAACAAGAATAGAACTCATAACTGATGAACTAAGACAGTAATGAAACACACAAAGTTTTAGGTTTCAAAATTTAAATTGAGACATACCAGTTAAGCAAGAGAACACAGAATGTAAAGCAGGTGTTGTTCAATATCTAGCCTTGGCTTACAGCCGTCTAGACCAGTGATTATCACAAGTAGTAGAGAAGAAAAGAGAGTTCTAGAGTGTAAGTGTGTTTCTGAACTAATGTGCGTGTCTTAGAAGTCAAAATAGAGGAAAGTTTACACAGTAGTTAGGAGCAGAACAAAATAAGGTAAAGGAAATCAACATTCAACAATTAAGGAAATCACAGAATCAATTACGTGCAAAATCAACATAGTATTCCCTTAATTAAGGGTAATTACCCAACGGTAAATGACTGGAGATATTTAAGGAAAGAAAGTTCAAATCAGACGTAAAGAAGAATGAGCAATTAGGGGTAAATAAGCAGGAGTCCAATTAAGGAAATAATCGTGAAGAATCAATAACATTACAGGAAATTAAATAAGGTAAGAAGAATAATTAAAGTCGTAAACAAGGGAAATAATCAAGAATCAGTTAGTCAAAATTCAAAATGATACTGATTTCTGGAGAAATACTAACTTCTATAAATAAAAGATATGCTAGGTAAAATTCCATAAACATAGAGCAATTAGACAGAAAATACTTCAAAAACCTTAATAGGGATGAACTAGGGTAAAACTCACAAGCAACGAATCTGACTAAGGAAAGCATGTACGTCAAACACAGAATGAGACAATGCAACAAACAACATGGAAAACTTGCAATCGAAGTAGAACATTTAGAAATTAGGTTTTAGCATAAATCGACTAGAGTTTAGGCAAACTTAGCATAAATCGGTCGAAAGCACATAAGAACAGACGATTAAACATTCAAAAATTAGAAAACCTTTGAGAAGATAACTTTCAATAAACCCAAATTTTAGAAAAAACAGAATATTAGTTGAAAAGCCAGAAATATTTCAAGGAAGTTCGATTCATCTCAGATCTGAAAAGATCGGAGACCAAAAATTAGGGTTTTAGAAAGTACAACAGAGACGATAACATAGGCTTAAAGAACCAGGGATTTGAAATGAAAATATGAAGGTTCTTACTCAAGGTTGAGCCAAATGGCCTGAGACAGGCAAGAAAACCCAAAGGTGCGAAACAGACCTGCCTAGGTCCCTTGAAAATCTCCTAAAAAATATAGGAGACGAAGATACCATAGCACATAAGAGGTCATTAGAGGCCTGGGGTGGTGAAGAACCACCACAGAACGGTAGTAGGCTGGTGACGGCGATGGGAGATTAGGGTTTGCTAGAGAGCATTTGAGAGAGAAGGGGAAGAATTACGGCAGGGGAAGGGGTGAAAATGATTAGGGTTATGTGGGTCTTTTTGTTTAATTATGGTAGGAGGATCCTGCACCGTTGATAAAAAAATGATCAACGACCAGGATTGGATAATAAGGTTGGGTTGGGCAGCCTAGTATTGGGCTTAAGGTCTTTTGGGTCAATTTATAAAGGTATTGGGCTGGTTAATTTAGGCTAAAATTGAAATAAAAGGGGTTGTTTATTAAATACCCAAAAAGATTTATTAAAAATAATTTGTAAAATAATTACCAATTATAAAAATGATTTTCATGCATAGAAATATTTAAAAAATAGTTATTTAGTATTTTTAAAAATACAATGGACTAATTTCTGGTAAAATAACACAAAAATGCATGCATGGGCTATAATTGCAAAGTTATTGCAATTATAACCAAAATGTGTCAATTAGGCTATTTATAAAATATTTGGACTTAATAGGACCATAAATAGTAATATTAAGTCAAGAAATATTCTAAATTCATTTGTGATGCAGTTTTATAATTATTTATATGGAATAAAATGCTAAGGCAAATTAATTTTAAAATATGGAAATTACGGAAAAATGCCAATTGATGCTAGTGCATGGAAAAATTTGGGTATCAACAACTGCCCCTCTTTACCCGGGAAGGATGAAAGAGTTGTCGGGTAAATATATGATGGCCAATTTTGATCGAGTGGGACGGTTTGAGAGATTTAGGACGCACTCTGGTTTCTTAGCTGCCTACATATCCTTGGTTTTACAGGAATCAGGACGCATGTAGTTCTAGATTCATCAACGAAATATACCAATGAAGTCATCCCAAGAACGGACACAAGGTTTCGGGATATGTGGAAGAATAGTTATGGTGAGAGGTCAGGTCTGAGATAACTGAAGGGATTGGAGAGGGATTGCTCCAATTGGGATGACGATTGATTATCGAGTCACCTGCAAATAGAGAGATACTACGAGCATATATTTGTGCAGAAAATTAATTGTGATGCAGATTCCCTTCGGACCATGAAAGTTATCTTCATACGGTTAGGGATGATGTCTTGGGCCATGAATTGTGCAGTGAGAGATTCGTAGGCCATGAAATGATGTTCTCGGGCCATGAAGATGGTTCCTCCAAACCATGACGCCTTTGAATAATGATATGCAAATTTGAGAGATCCTCCGGCCATAGCATGGTGTCTTCCAGCTATGTGGATGATGCCTTTAGACTATGGCGCCTTTGGACAAGTTGGCAATATTTCAACCCATGAGATGCAACAATATGATGTCAACAACACAAAGCTTAGTCTTGTGAAGTGGAGGGTAGAGCTTAGCCCGAAAGAAAAGCAAATAGATAATGTCGGAGAGACAACGCTTAGTCTCGGTGAAAGAATGTAAATTGGAGGTAGAGCTTAGCCTCATGCAGGTATGAAGACAGAGCTTAGTATCATGCAAATGAAGGCAAAGATTAGCCTTATGCAAGTGTGGAGGCAGAGCTTAGACTCATGCAGGATGCGGGACAGGGCTCAGTCCCATGCATATGGGAGGCAGAGATTAGCCTTATGCAAATGTGGGACAAGGCTTAGTCCCATGCAGATGAAGGCAGAGATTAGCCTTATGCAAATAGAGGCAGAGCTTAGCCTCATGCATGTGTGAAGTCAGAGATTAGCCTTATGCAGATGGAGGCAAGGCTTAGCCTCATGCAAGATGTGGGATTGGGCTTAGTCCCGTGCAAATGAATGCAGAGATTAGCCTTATGCAGATGGAGGCAGGGCTTAGCCTCATGCAAGATGTGGGAAAGGGCTTAGTCCCATGCAGATGAAGGCAGAGATTAGCCTTATGCAAATGTGGAGGCAGAGCTTAGCCTCATGGAGGTAGAGCTTAACCTCATGCAAGATGCGGGACAGGGCTTAGTCCCACACAGATGAAAGGCAGAGATTAGACTTATGCAGATGTGGAGGCAAGGCTTAGCCTCATGCAAATGAGGGATAGGGCTTAGTCCCATGCGGAGATTAGCCTTATGCAGGAAAAATAGAATAAATAGTAGATAGTAGCAGAATTTTCTTAGTTGGTAGTAGATTTTAGTATCGCGGTTGTTATGAAGATTGTGGCTTCAAGGCATGTATATTCTTTATTCCTGCAACCAAAGAAAAATCGTGAGTTCCGTAAAGGGGAGGTCGGTCCGTGTCTCTACCGGCTTTGCTTTGCTTGGTCTGAGGATCCTGTTCAAATTATTGGGGTAGCGTTTGCTAAACAGAGCTATTTTTGCAAGCAAGCATGCATAGTTTTTAAAGACATAGTAAAATATATTTTAAGAAATTTAGATGAACCAACAGCCATGACAATATCTTAGACATTGCAACCTCCTTTGCTATGGAATTTTGAGGGTCCTCCTCAAAATTCTGCCCCAGTTGATTGGGTTGGCATCTCTGATGGATGTACATGCTGCGATCGGCTGAACTTGCTTCGGAATTTTGAGGGTCCTCCTCAAAATTCTGCCCCAGTTGATTGGGTTGGCATCTCTGATGGATGTACATGCTGCGATCGGCTGAACTTGCTTCGGAATTTTGAGGGTCCTCCTCAAAATTCTGCCCCAGTTTATGATTGTGGGGGAAATAAGATTTTTATTGAATTGTAACCGAACCCATAGGGCTGCCTACGTATCCCCTATTAAACGGGAATCAGGTCGAGCGTAGTTCAGTTTACATCATTTGAGAAAAGAATAAAGGGTTACATATAGTATCGGTTGATTGCATCTGAGTTGATCGATTTTGGCCAGACTTCTCCGTCCATATCTGCAAGTATGAGAGATCCTCCTGTCAAGACTCTGTGAACCATGTACGGACCCTGCCAATTGGGAGAGAATTTCCCTTTGGCTTCATCTTGATGCGGAAAGATCTTCTTCAACACCAGCTGCCCTAGTGTGAACTCTCTCGGCTTGACTCTTTTGTTAAAGGTTCTGGAAATTATGTTATGGTAGAGTTTCCCATGACATACTGCGTTCATCCTCTTTCCGTCTATGAGGGCTAGCTGCTCATAACAACTCCTTATCCATTCAGCGTCGCTGAGCTCAGCTTCTTGTATGATCCTCAAGTAAGGGATCTCCACTTCGGCAGGAATAACATCCTCTGTACCATAAACCATCAAGTAGGGAGTTGCCCCTGTTGATATGCCGACTGTGGTGCGGTATCCCAGTAGGGCAAATGATAGCTTCTCGTGCTACTGTTTATGATTTTCTACCATCTTTCTCAGTATCTTCTTGATATTCTTGTTGGCGACTTCTACATCCCTATTCATCTGAGGTCTATCGGCTGTGGAATTCTTGTGTTTGACTTTGAAAGTCTCACACATGGACTTCATCAGATCATTGTTGAGATTGGAGGCATTGTCAGTGATGATTGATTCTGGGACTCCGAACCGACAAACAATCTGGTCGCGGACAAAGTCTGCCACGACTTTCTTAGTCACTGCTTTGTAAGATGCTGCTTCGACCCATTTGGTGAAGTAATCAATAGCTACCAAGATGAACCGGTGCCCATTTGAGGCGGTGGGCTCGATTGGACCAATGACGTTCATTCCCCAGGCGGCGAATGGCCAAGGTGAGCTAGTGACATTGAGCTCATTTGGTGGTACTTTTATCATATCTGCATGTACCGGACATACTGGATGCAATCTGTCTCCATGGTCATCCAGAAATAACCGAATCTAAGTATCTTCTTGGCCAAGACAAAGCTGTTCATATGCGGGCCGCAGGTTCCAACATGTATCTCTTCAAGTAGTTTAGATGCTTCCCTTGTGTCGACACATCTCAGTAATCCCAAATCAGGAGTTCTCCTGTACAGGGTTCCTCGAGTGTGACCTATGTGTAGAATTTGAGGTCAATCGGACATGATTTGATAGGTTTCGGCATCGAATGTAGAAATTAGAATTTCTTAGTTTCATTAGACTCGAATTGGGTGTGATTTGTGTTTTAGCATTGCTTAATGTGATTTTAGGCCTAGACTAAGTCCGTGATATGTTTTGAGACTTGTTGGTATGTTCAGACGAGGTTCCTAGGGGCTCAAGTGAGTTTCGGTGTGGTTTCAGACCATTTCTAGGCCATTTTTAACTGCTAGTTTTTTGCTACAGCAGTGTGCTATGAGATCGCAGGGAATTGGTCGCGATGAGTACTATGAGAGAAAATGGCCAGTGGATCGCGATCGCGGAAGACCTTTCGCGATCGCGTAGAGGAAAGTTTATGTTGTACTGACCTAACTTCGGAAGCTTGTATCATGCAATCTATAATGAATTTGGAGATAATCCAAAAATGAAAGTTGTAGACCTTTGTGCCTCGTTTTCATAAAATCAAATCATTTGGCATTTGGAGTTGTGTCCAAAGAGTTATATTTGATACACTACATCTTATCCGGGAAGAGTTTGGAAATCGCATTGTGTTGCATAAGGCTGACTTTGGCAGCTTATATCTCATAATATATAACGAATTGGTAAATTATCAAAGAACAATTGTAGCCCTTGGTGTATAGTTTTCAAAAAGTCAAACCATTTGCAATTTGGAGTTTAGTACAAAAAGTTATGACCATTATACTAGAGGGTGTCTTGAAGAGCTGGGCATTTGTTCTTCGTGATCGCGAAGGGAAGATTTTGGGTTGAGAAAAGTTGTGTTTCGTGATCGCGGAGCATGATTTGCGATCACGGTGAGTAAATGCCTGGGCAGAAGCTATATATCGAGGTTTCAGCCATTCTTAACATATCTGGAGCTCTGGAGCTCGGATTGAAGCGATTGTTTGAGGCGATTTTCACCATATGGAATGGGTAAGTTCTTTCTTCACGATTTTGAGTTAAATGCATGAGTATATATGGATTAGAATATGGAAATTAGTGAATATTGTGGGTTTTTGGTAGAAGACCTAGAAATTGGTATTTTGGATTTTGACCACGAAATTGGACATGGAATTGAGAATAAAATATATATTGGAGTTCGTAATGTTATGAGTAAAATGAGAGAAAATGGACAATAATATGTCTGTGAAGATGTGGAAAACAAAATTCCAAAAATGAAGAGGTAAATATCGAATGGTAAAGGAAGAATGTGGTAAAAAGGTGAAAGGAATGACATTGCATTTATTCAGATCCTACATATATAATATGACTCCAGAACATTATGCAAGCATGATGCCGAGGAGAATCAATAAGGGTTTTGCACTCGATGATATTGATAAATAAGTGGAAATGAACACTTGATACGTAAGGATCCCGTACGAGAGGTAAGTTAAGATAAAGGACATAACCCAAGAGGCTCTACATAAAATACAGATACGAGAGTGGACCAACGGGTAGTCTGTAGTTGATTTAGGAAGAGCCTAGTTATGGCTAGATAGGAGGATACAAACAAATCAGTAGATCATGCAAGATAAACGTAGTGAAACTCAACATAGGAAATTCAGTCTCCCAGATACGGCATCGTAATCCTCGAGAAATGTTCAGATAAGAGTTGGGGTAGTAGAAGTTACGATATAAGTGTTATGGAAATAAAAGAGAGTGCCACTAGGGAGACAACTGAAATTTCAATTCAGAAGCAACCCTACGAGCACAAGGGCACATAGGTAAGTAACTAAGGATAATGATAGGCGAGTAAGAACATCAGAAATACCGTGGGGTGTACAATGTAATAAGCTCACAACTTTACAAGAGTTAGAAGTTCTTCCCTAAGCACTGCAACGAAAGACTAGCTGAGGAAATAAGGAAGAAGGCTTCAACATAAGCATAGTGACCTAAAGAAGAAACGGTCTTGTAACAGCAGTCTCACTATAATATTGTGTGCACACCATAAGAAAGTGACCTCTATCGTGGCTAATGAATGGGAAGAAGAAAAAAATCAAGAGTTGATAATTGAGATCATATGAGATACAGGGAACTCCAGTATTCATGGAAACTAAGATAAGCCAGGTATCCATGCAGCAAGTGGCACAACGACCAGGAAAAGTAATTGCTTACATTTAAAGACAACTGAGAAGGCATGAAAGGAAACCTATGGTGCTAGCATGTTAAAAGGAAGGGTGTGATTAGTATAAATAGATATGCGTAGGTCGCAAGCTAAAGTATGTTACAACAATAAGGTTTTAGCTAGACAGGAGTAAGGATAAGAAAAGGTGAGTGAGAAGGTGACGAGAATAGGTAAGTCCTCAGGATTAAACCCATTACAACAAGAGAGCTGATGGTTTTCATAAAGTTATAAAAAGCTCACTATATCATGAGTGAACTCCAAGGAGTTTAAAACTAGGAGCATTTAGAAGAGATGGAATGCTACCCTAGTAGTAAAGTAAGGGTGTAATTGTGATAAATGATAAGAGGATGATGTTTAGGCCTTTGATTGAGTAATGATTTTGAGAACATGGATTTCTTGAACTGCACGGGATTAGAATACCCCCATAGGATGAATCACATTGGGATGCTATGAAATACAGTTATTGGAGTATAGTATCGTCCCTAAGTGGATCAGGAAAATCACTTCAGATATTCCCCAATGAGACGCGAGCCCTAGTAACGATATATTAATTAAGAGGTTGCAAGTTATCAGTGGTAGATTATAGATCAACAAAGGTGAATCAACAATAGATGGATGAAAGTTACAAAGTATGAGATGTGATTAGGTTGTCATTATTAAGATGAACAGTAATAAGGAAGCATTAAATGGCTTAGATTTATACATATAGGATAAGCAGTGAGAGAGTAACCTAAAGTTGGGTGGCAGGCCTCGATAATAATAAACCGAAGTAAGAGTTATAGTACAGTATGACCTACCTAGTTGTGGTAAAGCCATAATCAGAGATAACTGAGGTCATGAAACAAGATATAGCAATAGTCATAAGTTAAACAAAGTACCAAGCAAAGAACTTTAGTACACCTATAGATGCCCAGAGGGACAACTTGTCATAGTACTATATATGTTCCCAAAGTGAAGCCTAGAGGTGGTTTAAAAGCTAACAAAAAAAAAGGAGATAAAAGTCGCATTGGCGCACATTCAAGGTTAAAATCATCTAGGCTGCATGAAAGAAGGTAGAAATAGTTACGAGATTGGAAGAAGTTCGACCACAAGTCGTGGAGTGATAAAGAGGCCTAAATGGGGGAATTCCCTAGCCTTTGGATTTATTCACCGAACAACTCCCTAGATGGAAAAGACAATATTAAAGTATTCGTAAGAGTTATTTCTTAAGAGACAGATAAGTGCATTAGCCAACATTCCAGGACAAATGTTCCAAAGGGGGAAATGGTGTTACACCCCATGTTTTCGTACGTGAGAGTACGTCGTAAGTCAATTAATGTAAGCTCAGAAATAAGATTATATTTGGAAGAATATAAAGTAAATTAATCATATTACCTTGGAGGTTACAAATATTTAATATCATGAATAACGAGTACCGGCGCTCACTGGGGGTGTGTTACAGACTCCGGTGGGGCTCCTACAGCCCAAGCGCAAT
>ML300560.1:0-33296 GCA_005239495.1 Nicotiana undulata | reverse complement strand
GCCTGGGCACTGGGGGGGAATTCTCGCACCTGCGGACTTTGGATCGCAGGTGCGGACTCGCACATGCCAGAAATTGGCCGCACCTGCGGTTCGCCTGGGCCCTGGGGGAGGTCGCGCCTGCGGAGCCGCGCCTGCGAGAAGAGGGGTCGCCCTTGCAGCTGGAGCCGCACCTACGAAGGGGTGGCCGCTGGTGCGAGCCTCGCGCCTGCAGCTCATGGACCGCAGGTGCGGTCACACTAGGAAATTCCCACTAGCAGTTCAATTGCTGGTTTTTGCCCCCATTCGGGGTCCGGGAGACCCCTGGGCCCACCCGAGCCCTCGACAAATTATACCAACGAGTCCCAAATCACATGAAAGACTCGCTCGAGCTCCCAGAACACTAAAAACATCATTCAAACCAAGAATCACTCTCCAAAACCCCTTAGTTTCAAACTTAGGATTTCAAGAAAATTCAAATGGCTCACCGATACGCCGAACGGGTCTATACTGCTCGGAATGACCCCAAATTTTGCGGGCAAGTCATAAATGACTATACGAAACTATTGCCAGTTCCGGAATTCCATTCGGACCATGATATCACGAGGTCCAATTCCAGGCTGAATTCCAAATCTTATGAAATCCTGAATTCCAATTCAGGTGCCGAAATACTCCTGGGTCATCAGAAACCTGAGGCGAACACACTCCCAAGTCCGAAATCATTATCCGGAGCTGCTGGACCTATCAGAACTCGATTCCGAGGTCGTTTGCTCAAAATGCTGCTCGGAACCAAAATTAGCCAAATAGGCTAGCCTTCAGGAACCAAGTGTTCCTGAACTGGCCAAATCACTTCCGAATCTCAAACTACCTGCCCACACAAGTCATAAGGCACGAGTAGTCGCTATAGAAAGAGCCATTCACGGGAACGGAGTCCCAACACACAAAATGACCGGCTGGGTCGTTACATAAGTAATAATGAAGAGACTCCAGGAATCTGTGGACGTCAGCAAATATACCGTGTGACTCCGTGCGAATAGTCATCTATAACTCGAACTCAGCTCGGACCTATACCTGGATCTGCACAAAAGTGCAGAGTGCAGTATTGGTACAACCGATCCCGTGTACTGGTAAGTGTCGAGCCTAACCTCAGTGAAGTAGTAACGAGGCTAGGACAAGACACAACATAAAAACATGTACATGTATAACCATGCTAGTAGAAATAACAACAAATAATGAATTAAAATAGATTATAATGGGAAGGGAACATGCAGTGGGGAATTTTAACATAAGGAGTGAGAAAACAAAGGACATAAATAGACAGTGATCAGCAACAAATTAAGAAATTAAAATAGAAAGGAAATTTGCATGGCATCAGCCATCGTGCTTTTACTCTCAGCCTTACCACATAATAAATAAGAATGCACGACATCACCCTTCGTGCTTTTACTCTCCTTCTCACCAGATTATAAAACAAGAATGCACGACATCACCCTTCGTTGTTTTACTCTCAACCTCATAATATAGATAAATTATGCACGGAATCACCCTTCGTGCTTTACACTCTTCCTCACCAATATAAACAAAATGTGCACGACATCACCCTTCGTGCTTTACACTCTTCCTCACCAATCATAGAAACATTAACAATAGATAAAGAGAAATTTCACAAGAAATTAGTATTTCACCATAATTAATATCTCAATCTCTAATAAATATTCACAAGCTTATCCATCTCGGTGGATCCGGATACAATTCTTCAAACATTTCAATGCCAACAACAAGCATGGATAATAGACTTTAAGACTACAAGATAACAAGAATGAACCTTCACTCGCGTATTATGACTCGACCATAACGTATAGGTACTCGTCACCTCACTTATACATTGTGTTCAACAGCAAAACAAGTAGCAAGTAATCACACAATACCTATTCCCTCAAGCTCAGGTTAGACACAACACTTACCTCGATTTCGTAGGCCACTCACTGTTCAAGTAAAACTTTCCCTTTAGAATTTACCTCCAACCCACTCGTATCTAGTCATAATTAGTTTAATGTCATTAATTACTACTAAAGGAATTAAATTTAATGAAAAATCGTTGTTTTCCAAACAAAAGACAAAAATCGACCACGGGCCCGCTTGGTCGAAATTAGAGGTTTGGACAAAACTCCGATTGCCCATTCCCCCCCCCCCCCCGAGCCCGAATAATTCAATTGGTTTTGGAATCCGACCTCAATTCGAGGTCTAAATCCCCAAATTTTGAATTTCCTAAATTCTACCCAAGTATCCCTAATTCTACCATGAAAATTCTAGATTCTAGGTTGAAACTTGTTAAAATATGTAAGTAATTGAAAGAAAATAGTTAGGAATCACTTACCTATGATTTGGAGAAGACTGGGTCTGCGCAAAATCGCCTCTTGAGATTTAGGGTTCGAAAAATTAAAGAATGAACCAAAATAGTTTTGAACAGCTGTAGGCATCGCAAATGCGATCACAGGTTCGCAAATGCGAAATATGGCCTAGCCTGCTAGCATCGCTAATGTGAACAACTGTTCGCAAAAGCGGCTTGTTCTGGCCGCAATTGCGAAGGTCACCTCCCAGCCCTTCTGATCACAAATGCGAAATATCTTCACAAATGCGATGCTCTCATTTGCGAGCCAGACTTCGCAAATGCGACGTCTGCAGACCTGAAGCACACCAGCAAAATTTCTTAACCCCAAATCACCCTATAGCCTATCCAAAACTCACCCGAGCCCTCGGTGCTCCAAACCAAACATGGACACAAGTCTAAAAATATCATACGGACTTGCTCGTGCGATCAAATCATCAAAATAACACCTAAAACTACGGATTTAGCATCAAAACTCATGAATTTCCCAAGAACACTTAAAGTTTCTATTTTTTCAACCGAAGGTCCGAATCACGTCAAATCAACTCCGATTTCTAATGAATTTCACAGATATGACTTAAATATTATAATAAACCTGTACCGGACTCCGTAACCAAAATACAAGCCCGATACCAATGAGTTCAAACACTAATCAATTTCTTTATTTCCTTTAAATTTCAGTCAAACAATTTTCATCAAAAATTCATTTTTCAAGCTAGGGAGCTCAGAATTCGATTCCGGGCATACACCCACGTCTCATATTTTACTAAGGACTTCCGCGGACCATCGGAACACGTATCCGGATCCAGGTCCGTTTACTCCAAACATTGACCAAAGTCAACTAAAAATCAATTTTTAACTCTCAAAAATTATTATTTCAATATTTTTACATAAGGGCTTTCTGAATTTACGCACAGATCGTGCACGCAAATCAAGGTGAATAGAAATAATGTTTTAAGGTTAAAAAGTGCGGAATAGAGTCTTAAATCATAAGATGACCCTTTCGGTCATCACAGGTAGCCACCCACTCCTCGAGAACGGACGACTCACAAGACATAAAAGTTTTGTCCTCCTCGGTCTCATCCCTGAGCCGGTAAAGCAAGTCCGAGTTAGGCACCTAGGAGCTAGAGCTTTCCTTTGGTTTATGAGACAACCTTCCCCTTAGCTTCTTTTCGTCTGAGCTCAGGGAACTCGGACCCCTCCTTCTTTTCTTCTCTCATGTTGCGGATCCAGGCTGCCCCGAAGCAGAAAGATCGGCGAGTATGTCTTCATCCCTACTAAGGGCCTAAGATCGATGGTCTTAGGAAAACCAGCAAAAATGAGAAGAGAAGGAATGAAAACATAGTATCGAAAGGGAAATCCCAGTGCTAATTATCCAAGAAAGGGACTCTTACTATGAGAACGAGCCTCCCAGTGGACCTTCGAGAGCTCGCGCAATGAGCGATTGACATAAGGCATCTGTGAACAAATGCCCTCGATCCACTCCTTGAGCGGAGGAATGGTATTTGGGACTTGAGCGAGGGCACCAAAGCAAAAACCGATGAGGGAAAAAGAATTAAAATGTAAAACTGACATCTAAAAGAAAAGGAAACTTAAGTGCTACATTCCATTTCTCGGGGAATGGCCTAAATTCGGCAGGTATCTGGTCGGCGCTCCTCACCCAGACAAAGCGTCCCTACTAACCCCGATATTTGTCCCAATCAATGCTTTAAAACTAGGCTTTGCTAGCCCGATGTACAAGCTTTATCAGACCCCCTGGAAGACTCAGGGACTGTACAGGTAGAATAGATGGTCGACGGTGAACAAACAAGAGTCGACTTTCTTCACAAAAAATTAGAGGAGGATTACGATCCTCCGTAGTGACGAATGGATCTGGCCGAGGCACACGGTGTACCTCCTATAGAAATCTGGAATGACCGAGTACTCTAAGCCCAGTGTGAAGGGGTAAGTGTAAACACTCGAATGGTAGTAATGTCATTATCATAACCGGGAATTACTACATCTCTATCCGCCCAGCAGCAGTCCTTTCGAACCACAGGAAAAATAGACTCAGTAATAGAGCAGATGTACCGAGACACCGCCTTGCATCAGCCTTGAATCGAAGAGGGAATTTTGACCTTGAAGTTATAATTAACCAAACCCTCCCACCCCTGGGGATGAAAATTTTTAAGGGGGGCTCGTCTGCCGGTTCATCATTGATTGCGCCCGAAGTAGACCTTTCAAGGACAACCACATCAGAGGCGGTCTCCTCGACCTCGTTGGGCGGCTACGAGGAAGAAGTAGCACCTTTCTAGGGAACAGCCTTGGAAGTCTTCGGCATTTTTACTGAGAAAAAAGGTTTGAAAATGTGAAGGAAGATGAGGAGTTAAAGGGTAAAAACTTGATAAGAAAATCAAGCTCGCTGACTTAAGTGATGGGTAAAGGAAAGATTGCAATTTGAAGAACGAAGGCAAGAATGTTGAAGTGGAGGAAGGCAGTGATATCTTGAAGGATCGAATGTAGAAGCTTTGTAAAAAGTAAACGGAAAGAGTATTTATAGAGGCATTGCGTCACTTCGCATCCAAGAACAACATGTCGATGGCTGACACGTGTTTGAGGTCATAATAACCTGACTGGCAAGATGTTTCGGGTTCTTTGTCATTTCTGTCATGGTGTGTTGAAGAAGGAATCAAGGAGCTCACGTCATTTCTTGTCAACTTAGTCCCGAGAAACGAGGGGACTATCTGTATACGGGTAAAATCAAGCTCATGGTAAGTAAATGGAGCTAGAAACAAGAGGGCAAGGAACTGAAATCAAGGCAAGGGGAGCCCCTCGATCCGTTGTTCGAGAGAAATGCCTGCCCTCGAGAATATCGGCGCCAATGCCCCCAGGACCGGTTCAAACCCCAAAGGCCTCAGAGAGCATTGCCAGACGATCCAACACGACCAACAGAAGGTCGTGATATACGCAACCTGCCGGATACCACTGCCTGGATCTCAGCACATATCGATAGAAAACCGGTGATTAATTAAATATATGATTTTTTACTTTTTATAAAATAGTACTCAAGGTAAAACTCCCCTACTATATAAAGGGGAGTCTGATTATTCATTGTAATTCATACCAAGGGAATTTACTATTATTTTCTCTATTATTGTAAGCTCTTATTCTTGTTCATCAGTACTGGCAATTGTGGGTCTAGATCGAATGTGGATATTTCATTGAGGATGTAACCACCCTCTTTAACTGGTTTGATAATGTACTATATCTTTATTTGTTTAATCTAACACAATCTATCGTTTGTATCGAATTAATCCATGCATCCTTAAAACCACTTACAAACTTAATTGTAATATGTTTTTTAAGATAAACAGTGGGAAAGCTCTCACATGGCAATGTAATAATATCATGTATTGATATCTCACTAACACTAAGCAAATAACAGAAAACTAAAATACCGACATATTTTGTATTGTCACGACCCGAAACTCCCACCGTCGGGACCGTGATGGCGCCTAATGTTTCACTTGCTAGGCAAGCCAAAATTAGAGACTCAATACACAATAATCTTAAAACTTGCGGCGATTCACAACAATTTAGCACATGATGAATTAATAAGAAAACGGGAATTCATAACAACATCAAGTATTTTTCCATAACTACGCATGATCAGGAGTCACAACTCACGGACTTCTATGATTTATTGACAAATATTTGGCTGAAGGAAAAATACAACTGTATATGAGTCAAAGAAACAGTAAAATGAAAGAGGCAGAAGGGGACTCCAGGGTCTGCTGACGTCGGCAGATCTATCTTGGGTCTCCTGTGTAGTGAAGTCAACAGCAAATCTCAGAATCATCTCGGACAGACACCTGAATCTGCACAGGAAGTGCAGAGTGCAATATCAGTACAACCGACCTCATGTACTGGTAAGTGTCGAGCATAACCTCGGCGAAGTAGTGACGAGACTGGCACAAGACACCCACAAACAACTTGTGCAATATAATCATACATGTAGCAACAACAGTAATAGAAGAAATAAGACAGGTAATATTGGGATAGGGCATGCTAAGGGGTTCACAATGTAAGAAATCAGAAGCAGTGATATAACCGGATCAATCAAAAATCCTTAAACAGATAAAACAAGTAAAAGCAGTAAAGGAAACTGCACGGCATCAACCTCGTGCTTTTACTCTCAACCTTACCATATGAAATAATAGAACGATATGGCATCACCCTACGTGCATTAACTCTCTTATAATATAACACGGCATTATCCTTCGTGCATTATTACTCCCAAAACATGGCACGGCATCACCATTCGTGCATTAACACTAGCTTACAAACATTTGCATGTCATCACCTTTCGTGCTTTACACTCTCCCTCACCAAGATAAGGAACAATAACAACAGAGAGATAGAAATATCAAAATCATTCTCACTTCAATAATTAATGCCAAAATACCAACCTCAATTTTGAGCCAATACTCAACAATTACCAAATTCCAGTAAAACAGGATGGAAGTTGCCCAACATAACAAATGGCTAAGCTAAGCATGAACAATATGATTAAAGACTACAATAGATACAGGAATAAGACTCACTCGCATGCCATGACTCGACAACAACACATAGGTGCTCGTCACCACACCTATACATTATACTCAAGAACCAAACACGTAGCAAATAGTCAAATAATACCTAATCCCTCAAGCCAAAGTTAGACACGACACTTACCTCTCTCCAAATGCCAAATTCAAAGCTCAACCGCCATTTTTTCTCTAGATTCCACCTCCAATGCACTCATATCTAGCCATAATTAACTTAATAACATTAATTATTGCTAAAGAAATCAATTTCAATACATAATTATAGATTTCCCAAACTTTCTCCCAAAAAGTCAAAAATCGACTCCGGGCTCGCTTGGTCAAAACTAGAGGTTCGGGCCGAAGCTCATTCACCCATTCACTCCCCCGCCCGAATATGTAATTAGTTTCGAAATCCGACCCCAAATTGAGGTCTAATTTCCAATTTTCCAAAAAATTCCTAATTCTACCCAAACCCCCAATTTCTAGCTTGAAATTCCTAGATTTTAGGTTGAATTCTTGTAAAATGAAGTGCAAGATTGGAAGAAATGAGTTAAGAATCACTTACCTATGATTTGGGGAAGAAATGATCTTTGAAATACCACCTAAAGGGTTTTCTTGCTTTGAAGCTTTTGAAAAATTAGAAAAATCCCGTCTAAGTCAAGACTTACCAGCTATAGATGTCGCATTTGCGACCTGAGCTTTGCATTTGCGATCTCGAAAATGCGAGAAAAGTACCGCAATTGCGAACCTGTCGCATTTCTGCAGCTTACGCATTTGCGATAAATTCGTTCGCAATTGCGAACATCCATCCTCCGCAAATGCGAGACTACCCAGTCCCCACCCATGCTTGCAAATGCGATGATTCTTCGCAAATGCGAGGCTCGCATTTGCGAGCCAGACCTCGCAATTGCGAGACGTGCCGACCTGAAGCACACTAGCAATTTTTTCTAAGTTCATTTCACTTTGTAGCCTATCCGAAACTCACTCGAACCCTCTGGGCTCCAAACCAAACATGCACGCAAGTTAAAAAATATCATACGGACTTGCTCGTGCGATCAAATCTCCAAAATAACACCTAGAACTACGAATTTAGCACCAAAACATATGAAATTCTTAAGAACAATTTAAAATTTCCATTTTCTCAACCAGGCGTCCGAATCACGTCAAATCAGTTCTGTTTCTCACCAAATTTCACAGATAAGGTATAAATACCATAAAGGACCAGGATTGGGTTCCGGAACCAAAATACGGAACCGATACCAACAAGATCAAACATTAACCAATTTCTTAAAACCATTAAAATTCAGTCTTTCAATTTTTAACAAAAAATTCATATCTCAAGTTAGGGACCTCTGAATTCGATGCCGAGGATACACCCAGATTCCATATTTTACTATGGACCTACCGGAACCGTCAAAACAGGGGTCCATATCAGTTTACTCAAAATGTTGACCGAAGTCAACTAAAATTAACCTTTAAGGCCAAAAAAATTATTACTTCACCAATTTTCAACATAAAAGCTTTCCGAAAATACGTCCGGACAGTGTACGCAAATCGAGAAGGGTAAAAATAAGATTTTTAAGGTTAAAGAGCGCATAATTTAGTTCTAAAACATAAGATGACCCTTTGGGTCAGCACATGTACTCCCTCCCAATTTACGTAAAGGTATTTGACTGGTTACGAAGTTTCGAAATAAAATAATTCTTTTGAAATTTGTGGTCTAAAACAAACCATGAAAATTGGTGTGGTTAGAAAAAAAAATTCATTAAGGGTAAAAAGAGAAACCTAAAATTGAATTATTTCTAAATACGAGAAGGTGTCCTTTTTTGGACTGTTTAGAAAGGAATAAATATCACATAATTGGGATGGAATGAGTAACAAAATCTTACTAGGTTTGTGTCCATGTTACCCTGCCCTAATTTCACTGGTGGGATTACACTGGGTTTATTACTATTGTTATTATTGCTGTTTAAATTGCTCACTATTTTTGGATTGAATCTATTGCTTGTGGCCTGCTTTCACAAATTAATTAATTTATCCTAATAAGCAAATTTTGGGTTAAACATTCTTCCCTCCCCCTTTTTATCCGTCGATTTTAGATGTTGAATATCTGTTTAGAAAATTGATATTTTCAGTTAAAATGTCTGTAATCACACTATTATGTTTTTCTTTATTTATCAAGCTCAATAATCGTGTTTCATTTTTTTTATCCTTTGAAGCTTTGAAAATGTAGAACAAAGAGGAAGACGGTGAAATGATTCTAAAAGATGACTTAGGCCATCTCCAACCTTGCACTATATTTTACACTAAATTTATATTTGGTGTAAAATTTAGTATTTTTTTATTCCAACCCAACACCAAATCTTGCACCATTATAGAGTGTGAATAGTGTTGCATCAAATTTGGTGCAACACTATTCATCAACACCAAATTTGGTTTAATATTATTTTATTCATTTATATATTTTTTTGACTTTTAATTTATCATATATTGTATATATAATTAATTTTTATATTAAGATCTTTATAATTTTAATTTTATATTCTATTTTTTTGATATATTAATTTTTGTATTTATTATATTGATATAAAATTATAAGTTAATTTTATTATTATTATAATTGTATAAAATAAATATAATCATTATTTAAAAATGAAATATGCAAATGTAAGATATCTAATGTTACTAAAATTGAAAAGTAAAAACTAAAATTTTAAAAAGAAAATTAACAATACATAAAATTTAAATACATTAACATTAAAAGTACATCAAAGGAGGATACATTAAAATTGAAATTACATTAAAAACATAAAACATAAGTTTAATAATCCGGCATGTTATTTTCAGGTGAATTATATGTGATGAATCTGAAAAAAAAAAAAAAAAAAATTGTTTGAGGGAAATAAAAAATAAAATTTAAATAGAAGATAATAATATAATATAGAAGAGAGAGAAGAATATGAAAAGGAATATTCTTTTTTGGTGTAAAATATAGTGTAATGGTTGGAACAAATTTGGTGTTGTACCATTTTGATGTGAAATTTGGTGTAAAGGTTGGAGATGGCCTTACATCGGTTAAAGCGAAAAGAAATACTCCCTCCGTTCAAGTTTATGTGAACCTATTTCCTTTTTGATCCGTTCAGAAAAGAATGATCTCTTTCTAAATTTGGTAACAATTTAGCTTAAACATACAATTCTACCCTTAATGAGAAACATTTACAACCACATAAATACTCTGGCCCCTTTTTGACTTGTTTAGGACCACAAATTTCAAAATTCTTCAATTTTTCTTAAACTTCGTGTTCAGTCAAACAGGTTCACATAAACAACTTTTTGAGTGCATCAATTAGTGCTAAATAATTATTAGAAGAAAATGAAAAAGCACGTGAAAAGGTAAAAGGGAATCAAGTCCCGAGTTTCCAGAGGAATCTAAATAGTGCTGATGTCTACTAAATACATATCTCATCTCATACACAGAGAACCACAGCAATATAGCTATCGCCTATCGGTTGAGTACAGATTGAAATTAGTCAAGTGAACTTCGAAGACCAAATAATTTTTCTTTAAAAGAAATGGAACTTGTACATTTTTCAACATAAATAATTCAAGTGGTAGCCAAACCGCGTCTAATCCAAGAAGCAACTTGTACATTTTTCAACATAAATAATGATGCAGGTAGAACAACATGACATGTGAACAACTATCTTCTATGTATCATAAACTGTACATGTACCTATAACCTTCCAATTATCATCCGTACTTATATAGTTTTCCGCCCTCCCCCCTTCATTGTTTATTTGAGAATCTTTACTATATAAAGTCTACTTGCAATTTTACATGCATATTTTCTGCTTCTTTTGACTAGCACACTTTTAATTAAAAATGAGATACATATTTCTTACTGCTTTCTTGTAAAACGAATATCGTATTTGGTTATTGAGATAGTGTTTGTGTTGCCGGTAACATCGCTTACACGTTTTAACAGTTGTTTTGTTAGCCCCAAGGTTTCATAGATTAATTTTGAAGATACCAAACCATTATAAGATTTAATCAAAGAATATTTACTTGTGGTAAATTTATTTTATTGGTACAAATTTATTATGGAAAGCTCATGAAAGAATGATGGTTGATTTACTACAAAGTTAAGGAAGAGAATATCTACAATGTATACTACTTTTATGGAAGATATTATTGAGATTTATTGGGATGATTTACCTTGCCGGAGGAAAACTTCAAATTTATAAAAGAAGATACGGAAAAGTATTTCACAATACAAGGAATATCTTTTGAATAACCTTTAAATAAGGAAACGTGGTTGTGCATTAGTAATGCACCATATATCTATATCTATATTATATTTAAAAGAAAAATAGTGAGGCATGTGGTTAAGCCAAGTGGCAAGCTAAAACGAAGTTACTTAGTAATTTTAAGACAACATACAAAATTTGAATTATAAATGAAAATATAATTAATGAAAGTAGTTTAATAAATCTTATACTTAATCTAAATAGATCTTAGACAAATCTAATCTACATATCTACATTTAAATTTATATTTATAAGTATATTTCTAGCTAATATAGAAAGAAAAATATATGGGTGGATCAATATGTATATATATAGACCTAGAAATATGGAGGTAAAAAGTTAATTAATATTATAATATAAAATATATATATATATATATAGAAAGACATAGATTGAGATAACCTATGACAATTATACTTTGGAGTAAGTTAAAATAAAATTAAAATTCACTTAAGATATTAGACATTTATTGAGTTTAAAAGTTAAATAAATGCAAGAGACAAAATAAGATCTTACATAAAGTATATAAATTATTTATAAGGTAAGAAAAAACATAAAACTCAGTAAAAAATATTTTAATAACAAGAATAATAATGTCATATTAATATTGATATATCGGGCAAACGAATATTTTATACTAAATATTACTACAACATTCAGATATAATGTGTTCAAACAATTAAGAAGTTTTTTTTTTGTGATTAATATTTGAATTGAGTGCAGTTAGTTTAAGTTTGAAAGCATAACATAATTTTTTGAAAATGCAATCAAATTTAGAAAATAAAATAATAACACTTATTTGAATTTGAGAAAGTTTTTAAATTTTTATCTATATTTCTATATATTAGAAGAGCAAGTCTTTCGACATGTCTGCTTCAGCTCTTTTCAATAAAACTTGAGGACACTTAGAACTTTTTACATGAACTTTATACGTGTCTTTTATGTATGAACTCAGATACTACGTGTAGGTTGTAAGTTATCCCACCTGTTCACTTCTCTCATATTATACATACAGAGAAAAAGAAAATGGAGTAACTTTTCTGCTATTCTTCTCAGTTGCTCACATCTACTCACGGTGCTCTCAAATATGTTCAACTTGGAGGTAAGTTTGTTAATTTTTTAGATCAATTTTGTTGTTTTCTTTGTGCTGCTTCTTCTTTTTTGTTCCAATTTGTTTCAACCCATATACAGTTCTTTTTATGGCAATGGTAGGATGATTAAACAATGGAGGTTTTCCTCGATTTCATGAAAATAAACTGAGTTAAATACATATTTTGTCTATATTCAAGAGGATCTGAAATTTTTTGAGTTAGGGTTTTGAAGGATGAAATTGGGGAAGGTTTTTTCTTTTGGGGGAGATGATTTGATATCATGGATAATTTTCGAGTTATGGATTTAATGGAAGAAAGTTGAAGGATTCTATAGGTTTTTTCCTCAGAGAAATTATGAATTGAAGGTTATCGCCTATCAGCACTTTTACACAAACTCATCCGTCCATCTTCTAATCTCTTTGGTGGAAAGAGGGACCGATGGAGAAAGGGCTGGGAACTGCAGATATAGTTGTCCAAAAATGTAACGACCCGGACGGTTGTTACGTAGAACATGCATTATTTTCTCTATTTCTGCCTTGTTGTAGATTGGTTAGACTATTCATGATGAGTTAGAATTGGTTACCTCGGGTTTGGAGTGGTTATAGAAGAAATTGAGTCACTTAGTCTCTAAAAGTAGCCTTAGAGTTAGAAAAAGTCAACCCAGAGTTGACTTATTGGTAAATGAACTCGGAATGCGGATTTGATAGCTCAGATAGATTCGTTAGGTGATTTGGGACTTAGGAGCATGTCCGAAATATTTTTGTGATGTCCGGTATAGAATTAGGCTTGAATTGGCAAAAGTTAGTTTTGGCGATTTTCGGTCGGCAGTGGAAAATAGGCTATCGAGGTCAGAATGGAATTCTGACAGTTGGAACAGGCTTGTAATGTCATTTTGGATGTGTCTGCAAATTTTCAGGTCAATCGGAGTTGTTTTGGGTAGTTTCGGTATCGTTGGTGGAATTTAGAAATTTCAATGTTCATAGGCTTGAATTCGATGAGTTTTTGGAGTTTTGACGTTGTTTTGGTGTTTCGAAGGCTCGTCTAAGTTTTAATGGTCACACATGATGCGTTGGTATGTTTGGTTGGGGTCCCGAGGGGCTCGGAATGGTTTTGGGTGGTTAACGGGAAGTTTGGAGTGACTTTGGTGATTCTGCAGGTTGCTGTTGCTGGTGTTTTTGCACCTGCGGAAAGGGAGCCGCAGGAGTGGACTGGGCTCCGCAGGTGCGAGATTTGGCTGAGTGGGGAGTGGTCCGCAGGTGCGAGGAATTTGTCGCACCTGCGAGGTCGCAGGCGCAGAAGATGAATCGCAGGTGCGGATTTGGGATGTTCCAGGGGAGATCGCAGGTGCGGAAGGAGAATCGCACCTGCGAAGTCGCAGGTGCGAAGTCACAAGAGGCTTTGAAATGAGGATTTGAGGGGTCATTGGACTCTGATTTCTGTGTTCTTGGTATGTATGGACTCGTGGGAGGACGAAGATTCTTGTGATGTAAATTTTATTGAGTTTCGAGACGTGGGCACGGGGGGCGAGTTTGATCAATTCCGAGATTTTTTGAGTATTTTTGATAGATTTCGATTGGGATTCATTCTTTAGCATAATATAATGATATACATCTGATTGTTGGTAGATTTGGAGCACTCGGAGGCCGAATTTCGATGCAAGGGCACTGCGGAGTAGTGTTTTAGCCGGTTTTGAGGTAAGTAACGTCTTCAACCTTGGAACTGAGGGTTCGAAACCCCAAGTTACCTGATATTTGCCAAGTGACGGGCATGTGGGTGTATNTGTTTAGACTGAAAGGGTCAATTGTTGTTGTCTCTATCTGTAGTTATTTACTATCATGCACTCAGTCCTGTTGTAGCATACATCTTAATGCCTCAGTCTCAGCATTTGTTAGTTATATTGCATTATCATTGTTGGGCTGAATTATACATATTTGAGAGCATTGGGAGTGAGACTTGAAAGTATTGACCGAGTGAGGCCTAGAGCCAGAGTTTTGAGACAGTTATGAGATCGGACTGCACACCGCAGCGATCCTTGAATCATACCTTCGTTTGTTTGATATAGCGCTTGGGCTTATAGGAGCCCCTCCGGAGTCTTTACACCCCCAGTGAGCGCACAGTTATTGAGGGATGGATCTTTCCTGGACATGGATCTTGTCCGAGCGATATGTTCCGGAGATGGATCTTCTCCGTGGGGTTTGTTCCGGAGATGGATCTTCTCCGTGGGGCTGGATTGGCCTTTTTCCTCAGTACTGAGTGACTATGTCACTGTGTTTATCTATACTCCGGGATGGACCTTCCCTGGGCTTCATGGCCAATCTTGGTACTGAGTGGACTTCCTTATGAGGGTTTGGGTACTGGGTACATATCATTTTCTGATTTTTACATGAACTTATGCAAAGACACAGACATAACTTGGTGCATTGGGCTTAGTTCTTACTATATTACTGTCATGCTCATGTTATATGTTGTTGTTCATAACTATAGGAGGTTTAGTCTGTCACTACCTCTCAGTCCATAGGTTGTTTTCGTTACTTACTGAGTTGGTATACTCACGTTATACCCTGCACCTTGTGTTCAGATCCAGGTACATTGAGATCTAGCTCTGGTCAGTGAGTCGCAGCAGTTTCATCGGAGTTGACGAGGTAGCAGCTGGCGACCGTGAACTCGTCATCTCTTTCTCTTCTACCTGTCGTATTTACTTTCAGACTATGTTGGTCATCTCTTTTCGGGTTGTATTATGTATTAGCAGCTCATGAATGTGTGACACCGGATCCGGGTTGTAGATTTTTGGTTTTTGGTTTCATAAGTTTCTTTTAAATACAGATCTTTATTATATTTAACTTCAGGCAGTTGAGAAATGGTAATTTCCTTAATAAACGGTTCAGGATTAGTTACAATAGGCGGCTGGCCTGGTTTCACGACAAGCGCCATCACGACTCCGAAATTGGGTCGTGACAAGTTGGTATCAGAGCTCTAGGTTGAATAGGTCTCACCAGTCATGAGCAGGTTTAGTAGAGTCTTGCGGATCGGTATGGAGACGTATGTACTTATCTTCGAGAGGCTACAGAACCCTTAGGAAAATTCCACATCTTTGAATTTTGTCGTGCGACTTTGTTGAATTCTGGAACTAAACTCTTGTTGTTTTCACTCTCTCACAGATGGTGAGGACTCGTGATACCGACAACGGTGACCAGGCACTAGCAGGACCAGCCAGAGGTCGAGGCCGTGGTAGAGGGAAGGGTGCAGCCCGCACAGCAACTGGGGCAGCACTTGTGGATCCTCCCATTGTCCAGGATCAGGTTCCCGCAGCTGAGATTCCAGCGGGACAGGCTCAATCACCAGCAGTGCCCATTGTGATTCCAGGTCTTCAGGAGACCTTAGCGCAGATTCTGACAGTTTGCACCAGTCTGGCACAGGCCGTCGCTATGTCCACTACTGCTACTACTTCTCAGGCCGGGGGGAGGGGGTGATGAGTGGTGATTTTACCACTCATTTTAGCCTTTTCTCATTAGATTTTGTATTGTTAAATGATAACTTGAGGTCGTTTTTAGTGTATAATTGCTCAATTTTCAGGAAAATGATGCTATGAAGGTTGGTGTTGAATTGGAATGAAAGTTGGACAAAAAGCGGGGAAAAAGTGCATGAAAGGCTTCAGTGATTCTGCACATGCGGATTATAGGTCGCAAGCGCGACCTCGCGCCTGCGAAGGAATGTTCGCCCTTGCGAAGCCAGCTCAGTCACACAAGAACCGCACCTGCAGTGCTTTTCACGCACCTGCGGAACCGCAGGTGCGACCTCATGTCCGCAATTGCGATGGAAGTCAAACCAGCCTAATCTCGCACCTGCGAGTGAAATTCACGCACCTGCGGAACCGCAGGTGCGACCAGACGTCCGCTCCTGCGAAAAGGTGACCAAACTCAGAACTCGCACCTGCGAGAAATATTCCGCCCCTGCGGAATCGCACCTGCGAGGAATCTTCCGCAGGTGCGGTAGTCGGGCATCAGATCTGGACAAAGGTGTAAAATCACATTTTCCAAACTCAACTCTTATATACTCGACCTAGCAGCCATTTTTTGGGATTTTTGGGAGGAAAAATAATATATTTGGACATATTTTGAGCTTTGTAAATATATTTTGAGTAGAGAAGAACAAGTATTGATTTGTGGGTTTGCACACACACTTTGGATTTGTAGATTTCGACATTGTGGTGAAGTTTTCTTTACCCATTTGTGTTTATTTCTTCATTTCCTTGCTTTGTATTGTATATCTAAGTGTGTAGTATTTTTCCAACACTTGAATATGGTTTATGGGAATATTCATATTTAAAGTGTGGATTAAATACCTTGTTGTGCTTATGTATTGAATGATTTTATTATATTTGTGAAGTGGGTGTTTGTTATTTTAATTATTCTTGTTCTTTAATGTTTCCAAAGGGATTAGCTAACCCTAGGACTCGCCCATTAACTCCGAATTAGTTTTGGAAAAGATTATTTGGGGTTGGGAAAGATTAATTAACAAGAACTTGAGGATTTAACCCTCATTTTATAGATTCTACCTAGGGATAGGATTGAACTACTTGTAGCCAAACTCGGAAGTGCTTAATCTCCTAATTGGGTTAGGGATAATTCAATTAGGAAGTCTTGTTAGTCTTTGGGAAAAGCTAATTAAGAAATGTTATCCGTGGCTAATTAACATTACCCGCTCATATTTGTAAAATCGTGAAATACATTGGATCGTTACTCGAGTGTAATACCCGAAGCATCGATACTTGTTGCCATCGATCATTTTAATTGCTTTCTAGGTTAGTTTATATTTTCGCATTTAGTTATAAAATAATTTTCTACACCAAAATCGTATTTGTTTGGCACTGCGCGATAAGTGATAATTTTCTAGCATTCCTAAACGCCCTCATATTGTTCTCTGTGGGATTTGACCCCAACCTTGTTGGGTTACTATATTTGACAACGATCGCTTACATTCTTTTAAGGTGTAAATTGAGCATATCAGGGGGAGGGGGTGGGGGGAGCAATCAGACTCTAGCTGCTCGGACACCTGAGCAGGTCCTTCAGGGACTTCAGACTTCTGGGGCAGTCCCATCATAACCTATTGCTCCGGTACAGGATTATGTGGTCCCAGCTTTAGCTAATGATGAGCAGCGTAGGTTGGAGTGGTTCAGTAGACTCTAGCCTCCGACTTTTAGTGGTACTGAGGGCGAGGATGCCCAGGACTTTTTGGACAAGTGTCATAGGATACTACGCACAACAGGGATATTAGAGGCCAGTGGGGTTCCATTCACTACTTTTCAGTTTTCAGGAGTTGCACTTACTTTGTGGGAGGCCTATGAGAGGCGTAGACCCACTGATGCAGAGCCCCTTACATGGCACCAGTTCTCCATTCTCTTTTTGGAGAAGTATATACCACAGTCCCGCAGAGAGGAGCTGCGTAGAGAGTTTGAGGAGTTGCGTGAAGGAGACATGACCGTGACGCAGTATGATATGAGGTTCTCTGAGTTCGCCCGTCATGCCATCTGGCTAGTTCCCACAGACAGAGAGAGGATCAGGAGGTTTGTTGATGGTCTTACTTATCAGTTACGGATCTTTTTTACCAGGGAGAGGGTGTCTGGGGCTTCTTTTGAGGAGGTAGTTGACATAGCCAGGGAGATTGAGTCAGTGCACTGTCAGGAGCGTGTTGAGAAGGAGGCCAAGAGGCCTCGAGGATCTGGTAGTTATGGTGGTGGTCACTCGGGAGGTCAGTCTCAGTACAACAGAGGTCGTCCATTCAGGCCTTCTCAGCTATCCCGTCCAATTTACAGTGGTACTTCATTTGGACACGACCCTCATAGTTCTCATCCGGGCCGTTCATCATTCAGTGCACTTCCAGCCCAGAGCTCATCCCGGCCACCATCAGTTCAGGGTTCTTCAGCACATGGCCCTTCTAGCAGCTACTCTGGTTTCAGGGGTTCCCTTCAGTCCCCACCGTCTTTTGCTGAGAGAGGTTGTTTCGAGTGTGGGGATCCAGGTCACATCAAGAGGTATTGTCCCTGCCTTTCTGGTAGTTCTTATCAGCAGAGGAGCTAGCCTCCATCTTCACCACCAGTTTCTACACCACCCGCCCAGGCAGCCAGGGATGGAGGTCAGTCAGTCAGAGGCCGCCCTAGAGAGGGAGGTCGATCGGGTGGAGGACATGCCCATTTCTATGCACTTCTGGCCAGACCAGATGTCGTAGCCTCAGATGCAGTGATTACAGGTATTATTTCCGTCTGTCACCGAGATGTTTCGGTATTATTTGATCACACGTATTCATATGTTTCATCATACTTTGCACATTTCTTGGGTATGCCCCGTGAGTCCTTGATTTCAGCTGTTCGTGTGTCGACTCCAGTGGGGGATACAGTTATGGTAGACCGGTTGTACCGGTCTTGTGTCATATCTATTGGGGGTCTGGAGATTCGTGTGGATCTATTATTGCTTAGCATGGTTGACTTCGATGTGATATTGGGCATGGATTGGCTATCTCTGTGCCATGCTGTTCTTGACTGTCACGCCAAGACCGTGACCTTAGCTATGCCCGGATTGCCGAGGATTGAGTGGAGAGGTTCGGTGGAGTATGTGCCTAGTAGGGTGATTTCCTATCTGAAGGCTCAGCGTATAATTGGGAAGGGATGTGAGTCTTATATGGCCTTTGTGAGGGATGTTAGTAGTGAGACTCCTTCTATTGATTCTGTCCCTGTGGTCCGTGAGTTTCCGGATGTATTCCCTGCAGACTTGCCAGGCATGCCACCTGACAGGGAAATTGACTTTGGTATTGACTTGTTGCCAGATACCCAGCCTATCTCTATTCCACCTTACCGCATGGCCCCAGCAGAGTTAAAGGAATTAAAGGAGCAGCTTCAGGAACTCCTAGGTAAGGGGTTCATTCGGCCTAGTGTTTCGCCTTGGGGTGCACCGGTGTTGTTCGTGTAGAAGAAGGATGGTTCTATGCGTATGTGCATTGACTATAGGCAGCTGAATAAGGTTACCGTGAAGAACCGGTATCCTTTGCCTCGCATTGATGACTTGTTTGATCAGCTTCAGGGAGCTAAGGTGTTCTCCAAGATTGACTTGAGGTCTGGGTATCACCAGTTGAATATTCGGGATTCTCATATTTTGAAGACTGCTTTCAGGACCAGATATGGTCACTATGAGTTCTTGGTTATGTCTTTTGGGCTGACCAATTCCCCAGCCGCGTTCATGCACTTGATGAACAACATGTTTCAGCCTTACCTTGATTCATTCGTTATTGTGTTCATTGATGACATCCTGGTGTATTCTCGTAGCCAGGAGGAACACGCTCAACATTTGTGGGTTGTGTGCAGAGGTTGAGAGAGGAGAAGCTTTATGCAAAGTTCTCCAAGTGGGAGTTCTGTCTTAGTTCGGTAGCTTTCTAGGGTCACGTGGTGTCTAGTGAGGGTATTTAGGTGGACCCGAAGAAGATAGAGGCGGTGCAGAGTTGGCCCAGACCATCCTCAGCTACAGAGATTAGGAGTTTCCTTGGTTTGGCGGGTTATTATCGTCGCTTTGTGGAGGGTTTCTCTTCTATTGCTTCACCACTGACCAGATTGACCCAGAAGGGTGCTCCATTCAGATAGTATAATGAGAGTGAGGAAAGATTTCAGAAGCTCAACTCAGCATTGACCACAACTCCGATATTAGTCTTGCCTACTGGTTCAGGTTCTTATACAGTCTACTGTGATGCTTCTAGAGTTGGCTTGGGAGCGGTTTTGATACAGGACAGTAGGGTGATTGCCTACGCGACTAGACAGTTGAAGGTGCACGAGAAGAAATATCCAGTGCACGATCTTGAGCTAGCTTCCATTGTTCATTCTTTGAAGATTTGGCGTCATTATTTATATGGGGTTCAGTGTGAGATTTTTACCGATCATCGCAGTTTGCAGTACCTACTGAAGCAGAAGGATTTGAATTTGCACCAGAGGAGATGGTTGGAGCTTCTTAAGGATTATGACCTCACCATTCTATATCATCCAGGGAAGGCCAATGTGGTGGCCGACGCCCTGAGTCGCCGAGCAAGGAGTTTGGGGAGTCTAGCCTATCTTTCAGCAGTAGAGCAACCCTTAGCATGTGATGTTCAGGCCTTAGCAGGGCAGCTTGTGAGGTTGGATTTGTCAGATCCTCCGCGGGTGGTAGCTAGCATGGCTTCCCGGTCTTCTCTCTATGATCATATTATAGCACGTCAGTATGATGACCGTCGTTTGTTGGTTCTTCAGGACAGGGTCCGTCGAGGTGATGCCAGGGATGTGACTATTGATGATGACGGGGTTATGAGGATGCAGGGTCGTATTTGTGTGCCCGATGTAGATGGCCTTTGAGAGTTGATTTTGGCAGAGGTCCATAGCTCGCGGTATTCCATCCATCTGGGTGCAACGAAGATGTACAAGGACCTGAGAAAGCAGTATTGGTGGAGGCGGATGAAGAGGGATATTGTTGAGTATGTAGCACGGTGTCTCAACTGTTAGCAAGTCAAGTGTGAGCACCAAAGACCAGGTGGATTGCTTAAGGAGATAGCTATTCCGAAATGGAAGTGGGAGCGGATCACTATGGACTTTGTAGTTGGGCTTCCACAGACTTCGAAGGGATTGAATGTTATTTGGGTCATTGTGGATCGACTGACCAAGTCCGCACACTTCATTCCTGTCAGTACTACTTATATTTCGGAGAGGTTAGCTGGTATTTACAGTAGGGAGATTGTCCGATTGCATAGGGTCCCAGTTTCTATTATTTCTGACAGAGGTACTCAGTTCACATATCAGTTTTGGAGGGCTATGCAGAGAGGTATGGGTACTCAGGTAGAGATGAGAACAACATTTCATCCCCAGACCGACGGGCAGTCATAGAGGACTATTCAGATCCTATAGGACATGTTGCGTGCCTGTGTGATTGATTTTGGTGGTTCGTGGGATCAGTTCCTGCCATTAGCGGAGTTTGCATATAATAACAGCTACCAGTCTAGTATTCAGATGGCGCCGTATGAGACTTTATATGGTAGGAGGTGTAGATCTCCGGTTGGTTGGTTTGAGCCCGGTGAGGTTAGGTTGTTAGGCCTGAATTTGGTTCAGGATGCATTGGAGAGGGTGAAGTTGATTCAGGAGCGACTTCGCACGGCTCAGTCCAGACAGAAGAGCTATGCAGACCGGAAGGTTCGGGACGTGTCTTTCATGGTGGGTGATAAGGTACTGCTGAAGGTGTCACCCATGAAGGGTGTTATGAGGTTCGGGAAGAGGGGAAACCTTAGTCCCCGGTTCATTGGTCCGTTTGAGGTGCTCCAGAAGGTTGGAGAGGTGGCTTACAGACTTGACTTGCCGCCCAGGTTATCGAGTGTGCATCCGGTATTCCATGTGTCGATTCTCCAGAAGTATGTTGGTGACCCGTGTCATGTCTTAGACTTCAGTACAGTTCAGCTCGAGAGTGATATGTCTTATGAGGTGGAGCCAGTGGCTATTTTGGCTCGCGAGGTCAGGAAGTTGAGATCAAAGGAGATAGCTTCAGTGAAGGTGCAGTGGAGAGGTCAGCCAGTAGAGGAGGCCACTTGGGAGACCGAGCGGGAGATGCGGAGCAGATATCCTCACCTATTTGAGACTTCAGGTATTTTTCTAGACCCGTTCGAGGACGAACGTTTGTTTAAGAGGGGGAGAATGTAATGACCCGGCCGGTCGTTACGTAGAACATGCATTAGTTTCTCTGTTTCTGCCTTGTTGTAGATTGGTTAGATTGTTCATGATGAGTTAGAATTGGTTATCTCGGGTTTGGAGTGGTTATAGAAGGAATTGAGTCACTTAGTCTCTAAAAGTAGCCTTAGAGTTGGAAAAAGTCAACCCGGAGTTGACTTATTGGTAAATGACCTCGGAATGCAGATTTGATAGCTCGGATAGCTTCGTTAGGTGATTTGGGACATAGGAGCGTGTCCGGAATGTTTTTGTGATGTCCGGTGTAGAATTAGGCTTGAATTGGCGAAAGTTAGTTTTGACGATTTCCGGTCGGCAGTGGACAATAGGCTATCGGGGTCGGAATGGAATTCTGGCAGTTGGAACAGGTTCGTAATGTCATTTTGGATGTGTATGCAAATTTTCAGGTCAATCAGAGTTGTTTTGGGTAGTTTCGGCATCGTTGGTGGAATTTAGAAATTTCAATGTTCATAGGCTTGAATTCAATGAGTTTTTGGAGTTTTGACGTTGTTTTTGGTGTTTCGAAGACTCGGCTAAGTTTGAATGGTCACACATGATGCGTTGGTATGTTGGGTTGGGGTACCGAGGGGCTCGAGATGGTTTTGGGTGGTTAACGGGAAGTTTGGAGTAACTTTGGTGATTCTGCAGGTTGCTGTTGCTGGTGTTTTCGCACCTGCGGAAAGGGAGCCACTGGTGCGGTTCCGCAGGAGCGGACTGGGCTCCGCAAGTGCGAGATTTGGCTGAGTGGGGAGTGGTCCGCAGGTGCGAGGAATTTGTCACACCCCTGCGAGGTCGCAGGCGCGGAAGATGAATCGCAGGTGCGAATTTGGGAGGTTCCAGGGGAGATCACAGGTGCGGAAGGAGCATCGCACCGCAGGTGCGAGTAAGTGGTCGCAGGTGCGAGATTCCTGGACAGAAAATATAAAAACCAGCCTTCGTGAATTTTAGCCATCTTTCTCAATATTTCATCCGGGTTTGTAGCTTTTGAAGGGTTTTTGAAGAGGGAATTCGATAGTGCTTCGTAGAGGTAAGATTTTTGGACTCTAAACTCGTTAATGCATGATTAAAGGTCGGATTAATGATGGGAAATTTGGGGAAAAATTCAGTGAAAATGGGTAGTTAGGGCTTGGGATTAAGAGGCTTTGAAATGGGGATTTGAGGGGTCATTTGGACTCCGATTTCTGTGTTCTTGGCATTGTGGTATTCAAAAACTTAAGCCTTCAGTTGCCCCTTCTAAAACACATGCGTATTTTGAATACGAACAATTGCCATGTGTAACCAATATGACTTCAATTGATGGATTCCTTGACATGGAAGCTGAAGTGATGCAAAAAGGAAAACGAAAAAGGGAAACAGTTTCTTGTCGTGAATATTATTGTTATCAACTCCAAATTAGAGATGATGAAAATATAATCGTACATTCAGGATGATTATTACAACAATATGTCGTAGACGAATGGATCAAAGTTGAAACTCAAAGATTGAATTTCGCTTTTTTCAATCAAGATTTATTTAGGATGGACGTTTTAGCGGGACTTTTAGATCTTTTACGTCGCGGCGAGAGAGAAGGCTCACAGGTAGGTAAAAATAGAATACTTTCACTTAGTTTCACAGGAGGACCAAGAGATATGCGTCGGCGGTATATGGATGCTATTGCATTAGTGCAACGTTTTGGAATACCCGATATATTTCTAACTATGACATGCAATCCTTCTTGGCCAGAAATTCAAGAAAATTTGTTGTCGACAGATGAGGTTCAAAATAGATCCGATTTAGTTAGTCGAATATTTCGAGCAAAACTAGAGGAGCTTAAAAAAGATATACTAAAAAGATAAATATTTGGCAAAGTTGCAGCATTTATGTACACGGTAGAATTCCAAAAACGAGGACTTCCGCATGCTCATTTTCTTATTATACTCGATGAAAAATACAAACTATTGACTCCCGAAGCATATGATAAATTTGTTTGTGCTGAATTACCGGATCATAAAAGAAACTCTGGTTTATTTAAGCTTGTCACACAACACATGCTACATGGTCCTTGCGGTCAGTTAAATCCAACAAGTCCCTGTATGAAGAAAAAAACTGGTCATTGTAAGTTTACGTTTCCAAAAGAATTTGTTGAACAGAAAACTAAAGGAAAACATTCATACCCTATTTATAGAAGACGAAATATAGGAAAATGTGTGGAAATTAGAGGACAACTTTTTGATAATTCATGGGTTGTTTCCTACAATCCATACTTACTTAGTAAATTTAATTGCCATATAAATGTAGATATTTGCTATGATATTAAAGTTGTTAAATATATTTACAAAAATATATTTGCAAGGGACATGATAAAATTGCATTTCATATACATCCTAATGATACGAATATAGAAGTAGATGAAATAAAGGAATATCAATCTGCTAGATGGGTGACACCACCTGAGGCTGCGTGGCGCATATTTGCTTTTCCTATCAGCGAAATAATTCGAAATGTATATCATCTTCAACTCCATCTTGACGGACAATAAATTATTTCCTTCAAAAACAGACAATATTAGCAGAATTATAAATAATCCTATGATTAAGAAAATAATGTTAACTGAATTTTTTAGAATGAATAGCGAAAACGAAAATGCTATGAATTTGAATTTATTATACCGGGAATTTTCTGAATATTTTGTGTGGTCCGCAACATACAAAATGTGGTCACGTCTCCAACAAGGATATGCAATTGGTAGAGTTGTAACATGTCATCCAACCGAAGGAGAAAGATAATATCTTAGATTGCTCTTAATGAACATAAAAGGGCCAAGATCGTATAACGATTTGCGAACATTAAACAGAATAACTTGTGACACGTTTAGAGAAGCTGCAGAAAAAAAAAGATTATTACTTTGAATTAATAATTTAATAGAATGTATGTCAGAAGCAGTAAATTACCAAATGCCACACAGTTTAAGACATTTATTTGCTGTACTATTAGCTTATTGCAATCCCGCTAATCCAACAGAGTTGTGGGAAAATTTTGAAAGCCCGATGTCTGAAGATTTAAAAAATTACCCAAACATCCATACAAAATAAATTCGTCACAAAGTACTAAATCATATTAATGATATTCTTCATTCATTGGGTCGTGATATCAACAAATTTGAACTAATTCAGGGCAAAATTCAGCCATCTGCAATAGCCAAAGAAGCTAAAGATGTACGTTTTGAAAGGAATATTATCGTTAATGAACAAGATCTATTATTATCATATAAACTAAACATCGAACAAAGAAGAGCTTACAATATGTTCCTTGATAGAATATTCTCAAATAAACCCGGAGCATTCTTCATTGATGGTCCGGGCGGAACTGGAAAAAGCTTCTTATATCGTGCCTTATTAGATATAGTAAGACATAGAGGATTTATAGCATTAGCGACTGCGAGTTCAGGTGTTGCTGCTTCACTTTTTCCTGGAGGGAGAACTGCTCATTCTCGATTTAAAATACCTATTGATGTTGATGGAAATTTTAGTTGCAATATTAGTAAACAAAGTTCTCTGGCATCATTGATTCGAGATGCAAAACTAATAGTATGGGACGAAATTTCTATGGCGAAAAAAGAAATGATTGAAGCATTAGATTTACTCCTTAGAGACTTAATGGAAACATCTATGCTGTTCGGCGGAAAGGTTGTTGTCCTTAGTGGAGATTTTAGACAAACTCTTCCCGTTGTTCGTGGTGGACAAAGGGAAGATTTTGTTCGTGAAAGTTTACCATGTTCTGAGATTTGGCATCAACTTGTTCCGAAAATATGCGTGCAAAAATAGATCCAGCTTTTTGTGAATATTTAAAGAGAATTGATAATGGAAAAGAAAAAAAAATGATAAGAGCAAAATAGAAATTCCCCTTTCTCTGATCATACCTTTCACTACTGAAAAAGATTTCTTGAATCATCTACTTAAAGTTACTTATCCTGATTTATATTTAATTCATTCAAATATTTTCTTTATAACTTCTCGTGCAATTCTAACTACAAAGAACGACTTTGTTGATGAAATAAATGACATGCTAATTACTCAATTCCCAGCTGATGAAAAAGTCTATTTAGCTACTGATGAAACAATTGATCCAAAAGATCAGAGTGAATATGAAGATTTTTTTCATACTTTAAATCCTCTTGTTTTACCTCCTTATAAATTGTGTCTAAAGAAAAATTGCCCAATTATATTATTAAGAAATTTAAATTCTTGCGAAGGTTTGTGCAAATGTAATGATTTCAAATCTAATGTCATTAGTGCCACAATATCCACTGGTGATTTTAAAAATACACATGTATTCATTCCGTGAATACCACTATTAATATCAAAAGACGAAAAACTACCCCTTCAATTTAAAAGAATACAGTTTCCAATACGCTTATGTTTCGTCATGACCATAAATAAAGCTCAAGGCCAAACATTAGATTTTGTTGGAATTTATTTGCGAGAACCTGTATTTTCTCATGGTCAACTATACGTTGATTTATCAAGAGCTAAAGGTTCTAACTGTGTCAAGGTATTAATTAGACCAGCTATAGTTGACGATGATGATGATCACTCAACGTATAATGTAGTTTATGATGAAACTATCGAAAAGAATTTTTTATTAACGTAGACCATCGTTCCTAATAGTAAGTGTTACGTACAACTTGTTCACTCTTTGTTTTCTTTCATTTTGTGTTATAATAATTCTGACAATCTCATGTATGCTCATTATTATATTGTGATGTGTTATACTTGCAGATTACACTAGATGGGAGAAAGATTTAAGATCAATGAAATTACTCCCGAAACAGAAAAATGGACTTGCAAGATTCAAGTAGTTGATAAAGGCAGACCCAGAGACAACAAAGAGAAAACGAAAAAGTATCAATTGATGATTTTGCAAGATGAAGAGGTGATCTTTAGAGGATTCATAATTTTGAGAATAGTAATTAAATAATATTATCCTAATTATGTCTCATTTTTGTTAAAGTCAAGTCGAAAGCATTATATTCAATGCTAAGATAATGCATTTTGAACATCTGTTTTGCCCCTTCCATACTTACTTGGTGTCAGTTGCACAAGTCAAAGAATCAAACTATATGTATGGAAATCCACTGAACAAATTTACATGGACAGTCGATAGAAGTACCATTGTTGAGCCAATAGAAACTGTTAATCTTCCAGAAGATCCACTACCACCGCCAACGCGTCTGAATCTTACACCATTTGACAACTTTGAATATCAACCCGAGGGATCTGAATTCGGTAATTGAATATTTAACTATTTATGTTATTTTTTCACCTAAAATTCACATTTATTAGTATTAATAATTATTGTTATTATTACGATCATTGCCTATAATAATTGTTATTATTTATTATCTTATTCGTGATTTTTTTAAACGCAAGATGTGCTCGCCATTGTGCTCAACGCCAGCCCCTCTATCTATGCTTTAAATGGGAAGAGAATGCAAGATTTCATCATCATGGATGATCAGTAAGTATACATAAACTTGTTTTATTTGGTCTAAGTACCAATTGGTGATTCAAGTATGATGTAATGTCTCACTTTTCGTATGTTACCCTTTAAAAGGTTAATTTTCGTGCTTCAATTCACCTTTGATTTTGCTGCAATTATGATCTTTCAAAGCATACTCAGGTCCACAATACATTACTGAAATTATTGTGGTATAACCTTTTACTACGAACATTTAAACATAATTATAATATTTGATCATTATCTTCTTTAAATATATTCTCAACAATGCAAAATTCTTATGTTATTTGTTTCTCCTGCTATAACAATCTAAGTAAAACTAAGACTAATATTGTATTGAGCTAAATTTGTCGCGCTTTTGATGGCCGACATAATTTTGCTCTTATTAGGAATTTGACATATAATAGTTCTTGCACAAACTGCATAAAATCGATGAATCTCATATGTACTAGCTTTTAATTAAAACAAGTAGGTCAAGTAGAATGACCTACTGTTGTTGTAATAGCTTCTTTTGACAAGAAACAAACTTTTGAATGGCTTTGAAGAAGAACTACTAAGTAGGTTATAGAAATTCTATTCAAAGCATTCATCTGATCGTGGATTGCTAAATACTAAAACTTTGTATATCACAAATGTGCTTACGAACTATTATATTTTAAATGTGCAGATGTTATCAATGCTGAAAGATCTAAAAGAAGAGAGCAGCATATCAATAATAAAAACATCTCTACTATTGTATAATACAATAACATCACAATATCAGAACTTATTCAAAACATCTTTATGTTGGAACTAATTGGATCATTGCTACAGTAAGTTGTGAATTATGCCTATTTATTTTTTAGTGATCTTGAATATTTGTAGAGCGTAATGAAGTAATTCTTCCATCTGTATAAGATCTGACACTTATCGGCTCTTCAAGAACATCTTACATTTCAAACTATTTTGCTTTAGAAGCTTTTGTTTAGTATCAATAATCAAGACCTTAAGGAATATACGTTGTTTTCGAAATTAATTATATTATTGAAATTTCTGCAGATTAGCATAACAATATGTGTTCAGATTTTCAATTATGTCTAACACTTAAATGTTCCAATTGGTGCTCATTTGTACTACTTAAGCATTGAGATTTCCGTATCGATTTTAAACATAATTATTTCACATCTCTTTCTATTTTATACATGAAAAAACTAACAAAGCTCACTCTTTGGGAAGATTTTATTGATCATGATCGGAACAAACTACTCAGACAACTTACAGAATATCCAATCATCGTTGCTAAAAAAATTGGAAGACCAAAGTCATCGTCGGGTAAAGCAACTCAAATGCATGCAGGGTGGACTAACAAATTCAGCACAGGTAAAGTATATACGCAATTATGTTTTACTTTTCCATATATCAGGCAACCAAATTAGAAATGAGTGTTCAAATGCATGCAGGATTGACTAACAGGTTCAGTACAACAATTGAAATCAATCCTCCATACCCGCAGGCAAAAGTGCTGAGAACATGGTATTGCAGATTTGCTTCTATAAAAATAAAATTTTCATCATGAAATGCTTGGACAAATACAAGAGCTAATTTTGAAATGTTAATATACGTGAAGGGTGCAACAAAATGAGCATATGCTTATTGCGTACACAGCAAAAAGCACAAGTCCAACAGGCTCTCTTCTATTTGTTCCTTTCGAAGAAAAGATAGTACCAATTGCAGATATCCAATGGCAAGCTCCAATAAGTACACTGAATATTCATATATATACTGTTACTAATTTTTAGCTTAATATGCGGCATCCTTGCGTTTTTCAGGGCTAAATATTCGACATACAGGCTGAAGTCGCACTAGAAAATGAGAACCAACGATTCTGTATACTAGCTTGTTCAGACTGCAAACAACACTTTATGCGAGCTATCTTGCGGAGAAAATTCTACTGCACTTGTTGTCGACGATTTACCCAGTTGGTTCCCAGGTATATATGTAACAACATTCTTCCACATAACTGTTTATACTTAATAATATTGTGTATTCACTATTATTTTAACTAAGCAAATATTTTATCTTACAACTAGGTGCCAATTTGAAGTGCCGCTAATAGACCAGAGCGGTTCTACAACAACAATTGTTGCCGACGAGCATGCAGAAAAAATATTGCTTCTCACTTCGAAAGAGATTAATGATATCTCTAATGTCAAGGTACATTGTTAACTTCAAAAAACCACAAACAAGTATATTCTACAAGTTGAACCTCCTCTCACACATAAATAACCAATTTTGTCTTTTCAGAAAGGACCGTTGCCTCTTGCGAACGTGCAAAAGCTACTGACCGGCAAGATTTTCAGGATTCAAGTAAAAAGGTTGTTTACAAGAAACAACGAGCAAGTCACTGGAAAGTTAGTTATTTTGTCTTTCATGGACAAAACTAATATGGACATCTCACAAATGCCAGCCACCATCAACGACGTTGCGGAAGGAAGTAAACGGAAAATTGAACATGTTGCTACAGAGAAGCAAGAGCACCCACATGCAACAACCAAAGGCAATGATTCCTACAACAAATTTCCTCCTGAAAAACTGCTGAGAGGTATTCAAAATTTCTGTTTCTTCTAAATTTAATATGAGATTCAACTTTATTGAAAAGACAGACAATTTAATCGATTATCATTTGTTAGAAGTTTGGTCAGTGAAACATATTTTGGTGCTATTTTGGGATGCAACTCAAGCCACATCTTGTTGTTGCTTTTGAACGCGGTTAAGCTCACTTTTGTGACTGCTTTCTGGATGTTCCTCTACTCGAAATATGTCGCGACGACACGAGGTTAGTGTACTTGATCACAAATCCAAATTTTTCCAAATTCCTTACATCAATCGGCATAAAGCTACTGCAATTTTTTCATATTATTTCGGGGAAAAAGACAAAAAAGAATTTGTGCTCGAAAATGAACATTAATCCAGAAAGTGGAATAACTCTTCCCATTTGTTAAGTCTTATTATTCTTATTATCTATTGATGTTGTGGAACTGAGTTCCGGTAGCAAGAAATTGAAGCAACACGTGCTTGCTTTCCCGTACTTTCTTATTGATCTTCACCTGATAGCTTCAACAAAATTTAAGCTTGTCATTTCTTTTAGATGTTATATCTGAAAGTACAAATGGTGGATTGATCTTTCCATCTTAGCATAATTGGTAGTGACTAATTCACTTGGTTAATTTGTAATAGTAAGAATAGACGATAGTTCTCCTTTTAGTTCATTACATGAACGCACAAATTTCACTTGGTCAGATCTTGGTAGTCAAGTTTGTTCTCCTTTTTGTTCAGTACATAAACGCACAAAGATTATCCAAAAAAACCATTGATATTTCTTCCCATAAAAGATCGTGACAGAAAACTAAAGATGGAAAAATAGAGTTGTTTCAACGAAGTGTTTCAATCATATTTGTTGGCCTTGTAACACATATCTATATATATACTTTCAAAAGAAGGTCCATATTCAGTTTTTGTTTCAGGTCTTTCTGTTGATATTTGGATGTACTTTTCGATTAAAAGGTAATTTATTCTTACTCTAATTTGTATATTGCTATGACTAAGAATAAGGTTTACTTTATAAATTGGGGTTCCTGTTATTTGAATTATGGTTGTGAATTTAGTCTACTTAGTTGTTAAGTCACTGTATTTGGCCTTTAGATTACTGATTAAAGTAACTATATTGCTGGTGTGTCTACTGCAAAGCGTAAATTAACAGTTTTGATGTATGAGTTTGGGTTCTTCTTTGTGCGACTCTAGCGGTGAAATTATGCCATATTTAGTGGCGCGATTACTGCGTTCTATGTTGTATGTTATGGTGATGAATATTTATATTGCTAATATCATATTGGTACTATTATATTATTTGTCAGTGACATTCCATCAGGTGCCATTATCTTTAAATTTGTCAGTGACATTTGATCGTTACCTCTTGCTTTTGCAAGGACTGCAAAGAAGACTAATCACACATTATTTTTTACAACTTATAACTTGTTTATTTGTTTTCAGGTATTTTGAGTCAGGACTGCTAGAAAAAGGAGCAGAAAGAAAATCAAAGACCGCATATGTAAATAGCTGTATCATACATGTTGTAAACGTTGTGGCACTTTAAGCATCCTTTAATGTTATGCCCTTGTAGATACAAACAATGTATATTTTGTTTTAAATGTATGTAAATAAGCGTGTATCAGTTAGCATAAAATATTATCTACCAGATTCCACACACAAAGTTAAATAATGTTGGGCCCGTGCTGGCACGGGCTACCTCAATCTAGTTATATTAGAATGAGTTTGGTAGAAATAAATATTAAATCAAACAAGCTAATAAAAATCCACATGACAATGTATAATAATAGGTGTTGAATAATATAATATAAAAAATAAAGAATAAATAGAGAAAAAAATAAAAAATATAATTTTTTATCATAGAGAAAAAGGGTAAAATTTATTTAAATTTGAAATGAAAGTTACATATATATTATGATAAGAAAAGCCCTAATATGAATATGTCCACGTAACTCAAGTTTAATAGATAGAATCAAAATTGAATAATAGAACTAAATTAGAGATAATATGAGGATATTTATAAATCATAAGGTAACTAAAAATACAATACTTAAAATATTATTAAAATTTAAATAATTTAAAATTTTTGAGAAATATTTTTAAAACAAAATAAATTTTTATTTTATGATTAGAAAATTATATATTTATCTATATTATTAAAGAGTAATAGTTTATACTGATATTACAAAAAGTTACAAGTTAATGAAAGCCACATAAAATGTAATAAGACTATATATTAGATTAAAAAATTAGCAAAATTATGTTAAATTATTTAAAGAATTACTATTAGAAATGAATGGGAAAGGCTAATTAAATTTGAAATCAGAAAGTTGTTAAAACTATGATTAGAATGCTCAAATTATGGATAATATCACGAAATTGAAGTCTTATATATGAAAAAAATAACTAAATGTAACGACCCGGTCTGTCGTTACGTAAAACCTGCATTATAACTGTTGTNAGCCTTTAATTCATGAAAAACAGTAGAAAAATAGGATTTTGGGGCATGGGATTATGAGACCTTCAAGGGGCGATTTGAGGGATCAAACGGACTCCGATTTTTGTGTTCTTTATATGTACAGACTCGTGGAAAGATGAAGAACACTTTTCTGTAGAAATTTCTGAGTTTCGGGACGCGGGCCCGGGGGTCGGGTTTTGACCGAATTCGGATTTTTGAGTAAAATTGATATCTTTTCGATTGGAAATTATTCCTTAAGCCCATATTGATGATAAAAATCTGAACTTTGTAGATTTGGAGCCTTCGGAGGTTGATTCGAGAGGCAAGCGCATTGCGGAGTAGTTTCGGGCTAGTTTTGAGGTAAGTAATGTCTTTAAATCCTGTCCTGAAGGTATGAAACCCCGGACTATGCACTCTTTCATNGCGAAACCGATTTTTAAGCCTTCGCTTAAATAGTATTTATATATTATGATATGTTTTGGGCTGTAAGCCATGTTTGGGGCCTAGTGCCGACTTGTTTACCCCTTGGGGGATGTTTTTACTATTTTCCTCACTGCTATGTTATGATCTTTCACTCAGTCTTTTCTGTGAAATTGTCTTGACACTCAAAGTATTTTGATACTACTTTTGAAAATGAAATACTGTATTGGGTCGAGAACCCGGTATATTTATGGCCTGAAGGGCAAATTGAGAGTGTCTGACTGAGT
>MDKH01138804.1:0-14636 GCA_005239495.1 Nicotiana undulata | reverse complement strand
CTAAGGGGTTTGGAGAAGGGAGAGTTAGTGTGTTTTTATGAAATCCCGGAATAACATTGTTTTTGGGCCTTTAATAATTCACTGGACGATTTCCGCTCCTGCGGACATTTAATCACACCTGCGGTCCCGCAGGTGCGGAAAAGAGGTCGCACCTGCGATCTTGGGCCAGCCCAGGAGGGGCCGCTCCTGCAGACAAAGCTCCGCTCTTGCGGGGATTTGGTCGCCCCTGCGGAAAAATCCCGCGCCTGCGAGGGCTTGGACCGCGCCTGCGGCCTCGCGCCTGCGAGGTGAGTCTCGCGCCTGCGGACTCTGGGCAATAGGGCTGGGGTCGCTCCTGCGAGGCTGGGACCGCAGGGGCGGTCCCGCACCTGCGGCTGGGCAACCGCACCTGCGGTCACACCAGCTGCTGTGCACCAGCAGTGACTTTTGCTGGTTTTTGGCCTCGCGCGGGGTCCGGGAGGCACCTGAGCCTACCCGAGCCCCCGTCCAAATATACCAACAAGTCCTAAATCACTAAGCGGACTCGCTCGAACTTTCGGAACACGAAAAACAACAGCGGAACTCGAAATCAAACCCCAAAACTTATTTAACCAACACTTAGGAACTTAAAATTCCAGAATTCATTTCAAATACGCCAAACCGGCCTAAACTGCTCGGAATGGCATCAAACTTTGCAGATAAATTATAAATGACACCACGGAACTATTCCCGGTCTCGGAATCTCACTCGGACCTCGGGAACATCACATCACTTTCCAAGCCACATTTCAATTTCTTTAAAACTTCAAAACCTCATTTGATCCGAAACCACTCAATTCACGCCCGTTTTACACCTAATTTTACAAATAAGACAAATAATATATCATAAACCTGTTCCGGGCTCCGGAACCATAATACGGGCCCGGTAACACTGTTTTCACATAATTATTCACTTTCTTATTCCTTTATTATTTTCAGAAAACAATTTCTTTTAAAAATTCATTTCTCGGGCTTGGGACCTCGGAATTCGATTCCGAGCATATGCCCAAGTCCCATATTTTCCTACGGACCCTCCGGGACTGTCAAATCACGGGTCCGGGTCCGTTTACCAGGAATGTTGACCAAAGTCAACTATATTCCTTCATTAATTATCAAAAACTCATTTTCATCAACTTTTCACATAATAGCTTCCCGGCTACACGCCCGGGCTGCGCACGCATAACGAGGTGAGACTAACGGAGGCTCTCGGAGCCTCGGAACACAGATAAGGCTTAAATTACATAAGATGACCTTTTGGGTCATCACAACCAATCCTCCCTTATCCTCCGTAATAATTACAATAAAAGTAAATAACAAATACATGTTGTGGCGTGCAACTCAATCCCACCATATATAATTATCAACATAATAATTCACCCTTATTACTCCGTATCAATCCACCCTTATTCCTCCTGTTGCGGCGTGCAACCCGATCCCACTGAATAATCATATTCACCCTTATTCCTCCTTGTCAATCCTCCCTTATTCCTCCTGTTGCGGCGTGCAACCCGATACCACCATATAATAATATAAATCAATCAACCACAACTCAACAACCACAACTCAACAACTCAATTAAAAGAAACTCTACAACGAAAAGTATGAGTACACGGCAACAAGGGAACCACGTAACAATCAAAGGAATACAACAACGTTTACAAGGAAAAAAGACATGTAAGGCACGTGATAACTACACGGGTATTCACAACAACTTGGACTCGTAACAGATAAGCACGTAATCATAGAATAACTCCACACTCAAGAGGTAACCGGATAATAAAGGAAATGACAACAACCAAGGCATATAGAGGCCAAATAACAAATAGGAAGCAAATAAGGACTAACAACATCATATAGAGCATGTGAGAGTAATCTAACAAAGAGATACCACATTTTATGACAATTTATTCACAAGCACGGAAAGAGACTAGGCAATCTAACCGGTCAATACCACATATAAACTGTGTACCCACTCGTCACCTTGCGTACACGACCTACATATCAAGACAACACAATTGACTCAATTCCTATGGGGTGGTTTCCCCCACACAAAGTTAGACAAGATACTTACCTCAATTCGGCCAATTAAATACACAATTTAGATTTTCCTTTACCAATTCACCAACGCTCGGCTCAATCTAGCCAAAAACGACTTAAATACATCAAACAATGCAAGAGAAAACAATTTCAATTAACAAAGCTACGATGCTTATACAATTTGAAAAAAGTCATCAAAATTCAACTCCCCGGGCCTGCACCTCGGAGCCCGACAAAACTTTACAAAACCTGAACACCCATTCCAATACGAATTCAACCACACAAAAATTATCAAATTCCAATACTTATTCGTCCTTTAAATCGTGAGTTTACATTTTGAAAGATTTTACAAGTTTTCCCAAAATTTCCTTTAGATTATCATGAATTTGATGTTAAATCTAAGATATAATCACAAAATATAGTTGGAAATTGATTAAAGGAACTTACCCAGTGTTTTGGTATGAAAATCTTTTCTCAAAATCGCTCACTCTCGGACCTAGGGTTCAAAATATGATAAAATGAAGCTAAGTCCCGAAATGGGAATCTTAATACCAGCATCAGATGCGACATTACGATCGCAATTGCGATGCTCGCAAATGCGACAAAATTATTGCAAAAGCAAAGGCTGGCCAGCTCTAATCCGGTCGCAAATGCGAGATCCTAGTGGTTCGCAAAAGGGACAGATGACATCGCAAATGCAGAGCCGCAATCGCAAATGCGATGAACTGGTTCGCAAAATTGAACTCCCCTGCCCCCAGCCGATCTTTGCAAATGCGAGAATGACCTCGCAAATGTGGTCATCGCAAATGCGATGAAATTCCCGCAAATGCGAGAACAGAAACACTAGCACAACTGAACCTTCTTTCAAACACTCTGAAACGCGTTCAAAACTCATTCGAGCCCTCGGGGATCTAAACCAAACACTCTCACAAGTCGTAAAAACATGACACGAACTCGCTCGCGCGATCGAAACACCAAAATAACCTCTAGAACCACGAATCGGATGCCAAAACGCATGAAAATACCATGAACTTCAAAGACCCCTAGAAATGCAACCAAGCGTCCGAACCACATCAAATCAACTCCAAACGACACAAAATTTTGCAGGCAAGTTCCAATTGACGAAACGGACCTATTCCAAATTCCAAAATCACAATACGGACCCGATAGCCTAAAATTCAAACCATGGGAAAACTTAGGAAGATTCTAAACCTTTAAATTGCCAACTTCCGCCAAATGATGTCGAAACCTTTCTGAAATATCCAAATGAAATTCTGGGCATACGCCCAAGTCCAAAATCACTATACGGACCTACTAAAACCATTGAAACTCTGATCCGAGGTCAAATACTCAAAAGTCAAACCCAGGGTCAATTCCTTCAACTTTGGACTTCTAAAATGAGAGTCACTCCTAAAATCCTTTCTGACCCTCTCAAAACCAGAACCGACGACGCACGCAAGTCATAATACACTGATTGAAGCTACTCGTGACCTCAACCTGCCAAACTGCACGCAATTTCTCAAAACGGCCAGCCGGGTCGTTACATCCTCCTCCACTTAAACATACGTTCGTCCTCGAACGTGCTCGGAGTCGTTCCAAAGCCATCAAACCATTGCATGAGTGCACCATACATACACCCAAGGGTGATTCCTCATCACCCAAATATGTGTAGGACTGACAACACAATTTAACTGAAGATCTTACTTCATCCTTAGTCCATATCCTTACGACAGAACCCAAATCTCAACATTTGAAATTTATCATAGGACCCAAATCTCACATCATCCCACTGTACAAACCTGAACAAGCTGAATCGAGCCACAATTTAAACCCACAACATAATCACACGTTGTTCCTCATAACTCAGATGCCCGTAATAATACCCTTTGATCATCATAGCTGCCCAATAACACTCTGGATGCCGGTATTATACTTCGCGTTGAATAAAACCTTGTTCCTGACTTGCACGATGTTGACCATGACATAAAAAACATGCACAAACTTGCAACCACCCATGAGGTCAATGAGCCAAGAAGCTATCCCGTCCCTCAAGAGTCATTGCCCAAATATGAGCGGAAATATCATCATCCTTCCAACCACTCCTCACCCCAGTACGATAGTGCAGACCTCACGGCTAAGAACCTCTTCTCAGCCAATATCAGCAGCCCAACTAACAACTCATCATGGGACCACACAGATTCTCACCGAACAGGGTCAGTACACCCAACAAGCAATAACCCAGGCATGAAGAAAAATAAAAGGAAAGCAAGTACGAGGATTATCTTACAAGTGCAACAGATGTAATGACAAAGTACAATTTCATCAACTTATCCCGCAGAGGGAAAACAAGGCACAATATAAACATAAGGAAAGGGTATCCCACATAACATCCGCTGCGGTGTGCGGCCCGCTCCCAAATACTCACCAAGCCAAAGTGCTCGGTTTCACTCATCACATGAATACTGATGTTAAGTACAACAGAGAGCACAAGTAAAATTGTAGGAAAATGAATAGAAATAATAAAACATGGAAGAAACCAAGAACAACCGAGGTGCAGTGAGCAAATCAACATCACGAGGGCTATCTTGCCCATATCGCCAAGAGGCCTGAAAAGAATTACAACATGCGTGGAGAGTAATGATACAACCCCAAAGCCCATCACAACATAAGAGAGTAGCACATAACATAGACCAGGGGCACAAATAACATCCATTCTGCCCGGTAACATAACCATGATATCAAGCTCACAAGAGTACCCAATCCTGACATGATATAAAATACACATTCTCATTGAGCTTTCAAACAACTCCCAACCAAATCCTAGTTCTTCCCAATTAGGTGAATGTCCTCCCAACAGTCCATAGAAACATATCGATATGTATGCTACCAGTCATCCCATTCTCGACATACCTTCACAATTCGCAAATAAGAAATAGCCCGCATATTGGACATTTAGCCCCAAATCCTCAAGAATACCGAAATTTCCATGCTAGAACTCAACTACGCTAATCGAATGGCTAATACATCACTCACACCCCATCATCTCACTAAAGCACCCATATAGATTTTTTTTCCAGCCATGTAACAAATCCTGAACCTCAAAAGCCTCAAACCAAGTAATCACCATGCCACTAGCCACGAACCCGCAAACCAAAACTCAAGGGTCTTTCCTAAAATGTACGTTCTTCACATATGATATCCAATAATACCAACCTTCTATTAACTTATGTTATCCCTCCAAGAGAAAACCATAATGTACAAAATATTCTTTATGCCCATAGCAACCAGCCAACTTAAGCCGTTGCCGAAACCATCGAGAACCCTCCGAGATCCGCTCGTATGCAAACTAAGCCATCAGGACCACATCTCCCCAACTCAACCGAATCACACAAACTGTCCAACCCAAAAGTACTGCCACAGATGCCGGTAGAGAATTCCCATCAAAAAGAACCAATTACTTCCATTGTTATGCTGACCCAACACCACAGAGTTGACCCATTTCTTCGAATACTCCTTGTCTTTCCTCTAGGATAACACTCATCCCTGTTGACACAATGATCCCAACAAAAGCCCAATGCCAAAAAATCATAGCGCAAACCACGTAGTCCAGAAGCTCATAAAGAATTATATTTCCTCTAAAGCATCCTGTAATGCCGCAACCAAGATGCCCACGTTAAATAAACCTCCTGTGAATCTGAAGTTGTTTCTCCGACTTCCCTTGAATACTGAAATGTAGACCAATAAATAACGTAGAAACACCGCAAGCCCCAACATCATCCCATGCAAGATCTCATATCTTAATCATATGCAAATTTCAGGGAACCTCCCAATACCATAAATATATATACACATCTCCGGACCAAACTGATGTAACACCTGACTCTGCAATCTGACTGCCGCTAGGGGACTCCCCCACTTGGCATGAAGCCATAGAAAACAACATCTGATGATCCGCAAAACTACCATTCACAGCTCGTACCACCAATCACAAGGTACTCATAGTTTTCTACTAAGCGCACGTCCATTCTCGTGACAGTCAAACTTGATCCCTCTAGTGCCTTGAATGATAAAAAAGCATCTTCCACGTAGTAGTAACCTCATGCGAACAAAATAGTCTCCAATACCACCAACTATCCCCAAGTCAACATCCACCTCGTGACCCTACCACGATCCCAACCACTAGTTAACCAATTAAACCTTCCCAAGCTCGTATTAATCAGTCAGATGCCAGAACCCGTTGTACCCCCATTGTGAACAACCGAAGAGCCTCTCAATGCATGTGCCTTCTTAGTCAGGACGACACATTGAGACAATGTTTGAGCATCCTTGACTCCTTCGCAGTCCATCCACTGCATCATGAATAGTTGGCGTATAGCTGATATCGAGTGTGCAATATGATACACGAGTGAATGCAAGAGGGCACATATGATATATGCTTCGAGCTGAATTAGTGCCGCATGATAAGGAATGAAAGAGGTGAAATTTCTTAATAGTTTTCGTAGCCTCTCGAAGATAAGTACAGACGTCTCAGTACCAATCTGCAAGACTCTACTGAACCTGCTTATGACTCGTAGCACCTATGAACCTAGAGCTCCGATACCAACTTGTCACGACCCAAATTCCCCTCCGTTGGGTATCGTGATGGCACCTAGTCTTAGGAACTAGGTAAGCAATATACTGAACAACAATAAATAAATAGCATCTAACAACTTAGAAATTGAATTCTCTATAAACTTACAATTCCCAAAACCGGTAGTACAAGTCATAAGCCTTTCTAGCAGTAGTTATACGTAATAAATACATCACTATTCCGGAAATAAATGAAACAATGGAATTAAATAGATCATAAAGTGACTTCAGATCCTGCGAACGTCCAGCAGGTACACCTTGAAGTCTCCAGCCACACCGAGCATAAATATCACAACTGACCTGGTCCGAAGAACCTGGTTCTGCACAAAAAGATGTGCAGAAGTGTAGTATGAGTACACCACGGTGGCACCCAGTAAGTATCAAGCCTAACCTCGGTAGAGTAGTGACGAGGCCAGGTCGAGACACTATATATATATATATATATATATATAACCTGCAGGATATGACTCAAATCTAACAAGAAAGGACTATCAAAGTAATACCGATAACAAAAGGGTATCAAGTTGCAAACAGTAGTAACGATAAGAGGAAAAGGAAACACGAATGACAATGAGAATCCACCAAGTAAATCAAACAACAACATATTTGGGATACGACTAAGTGTAAATATGCTCAAGTAGGGAAACACAATATCAAATCAACTGAACAGGTGTTTCTAGAATACGATTCTAACAACTCTTCAACACACACGACACCTTGTGCCCACATCCTTCCATCTCACTTCGCACAGTGACATCCACGTGCTATTCGGTACATAATATCCGTGCCAATTACTACTTAGGATGTTCAAGAGATTTTATCTATATATATATATATATATATATATATATATATATATATATATATATATATATATATATATATATATATATATATATAAAGAAGTAAATCTGTAGTTTTTAGACCAAATAGGAAATCAACGAGAAAGATGAGGTTTGGTTTTAGAAATCAATTAAGTGAGGAAAATAACATTTTCTAAATAAAATCCAACATCGAATAATTATCGCATTTAATATAGAGTTTATTAGTTTAAAACATAATAACAATTCCTTTGTAAGTCAAACAAAACTTCAGACAGGTTGAGAAGATTAAGTTGAGAAAACAGTTGAAGGAAAATATGACCACTAGTAGAAATGGTAAGTATAGAAATAATCGGCGGTTTCTAACTTAAAGTCACACAAGGTAACATGATGTTAGTTCTTTCATTTTTAAAATACTATCTTACTAACGACTGAGCAGGGCATGAGGTAATGACTCAACATAATAAATTCACTTTGAAAATCGGTAATTTGCAGAAATAAATACATAACTCAAGAGTCGTATCACTATCCACCTATAACCAATCCTTAAGTGAAATGTAAAATTACCGAATAACTTACACAGACAGAGAGGAATACATAAACACATATATTGATGCGGCGCACATCCTGATCCTCCCTTATTCCTCCTTAACAATTACAATAAAAGTAAATAATATATATATGTTGTGGGGTGCAACTTGATCCCACCAATCCTCCCTTAGTCCTCCGTAATAACTACAATAAAAGTAAATAACAAATATATGTTGTGGCGTGCAACTCAATCCCACCATATATCATTATCAACATAATATTCACCCTATATTCCGTATCAGTCCACCCTTATTCCTCCTGTTGCGGCGTGCAACCCGATCCCACCGAATAATCATATTCACCCTTATTCCTCCTCATCAATCCCCCCTTATTCCTCATGTTGCGGCGTGCAACCCGATCCCACCGAATAATCATATTCACCCTTATTCCTCCTCATCAATCCCCCCTTATTCCTCATGTTGCGGCGTGCAACCCGATCTCAACATATAATAATATAAATCAATCAACCATAATTCAACAACTCAATTACAAGAAATTCTACAATGAAAAGTATGAGTACACGGCAACAAGGGAACCACGTAACAATCAAAGGAATACAACAATGTTTACAAGAAAACAAGACATGTAAGGCACGTGATAACTACACGGGTATTCACAACAACTTGGACTCGTAACAGATAAGCACGTAATCATAGAATAACTCCACACTCAAGAGGTAGCCAGATAATGAAGGAAATGACAACAACCAAGGCATATAGAGGCCAAATAACAAATAGGAAGAAAATAAGGACTAACAACATCATATAGAGCATGTGAGAGTAATCTAACAAAGAGATACCACATTTCATGACAATTTATTCAAAAGCATGGAATGAGACTAGGCAATCTAACCGGTCAATACCACATATAAAATGTACTCGTCACCTTGCGTACAGGACTTCCATATATCAAGATAGCACAATTGCCTCAATTCCTATGGAGTGGTTTCCCACACACAAAGTTAGACAAGATACTTACCCCATTTCGGCCAATTCAATACACAATTTAGCTTTTCCTTTACTAATTCACCAACGCTCGGCTCAATCTAGCCAAAAATGACCTAAATACATCAAACAATGCAAGGGAAAACAATTTCAATTAACAAAGCTACGATACTTATACAATTTGCAAAAAGTCAACAAAATTCAACTCCTCGGGCCCGCACCTCGGAACCCGCCAAAATTTACAAAACCCGAACACCTATTCCAATACGAATTCAACCACACAAAGATTATCAAATTCCAATACCTATTCGCCCTTCAAATCATGATTTTACATTTTGAAAGATTTTACAAATTTTCCCAAATTTTCCTTTAGATTCTCGTGAATTTGATGTTAAATCTAAGATATAATTACAAAATAAAGTTGGAAATTTATTAAAGGCACTTACCCAATATTTTGTTATGAAAATCTTCTCTCAAAATCGCCCACTCTCGGAGCTAGGGTTCAAAATATGATAAAATGAAGCTAAGTCCCAAAATGGGAATCTTAATACCAGCCTCCCATGCGACATATGCGACAAAAATATCGCAAAAGCGAAGGCTGGACAGCTTTGATCAGGTCGCAAATGCGACAAAAGTCTCGCAAATGCGAGATCCTAGTGGTTCGCAAAAGCGACAGATGAAATTGCAAATGCGATGAACTGGTTCGCAAATGCGAACTCCCCTGCCCCCAGCACATCTTCGCAAATGCGAGAATGACCTCGCAAATGCGCCATTGCAAATGCGATGAAATCCTCGCAAATGTGAGAACAGAAACACCAGCACAGCTGAACCTTCTTTCAAGCACTCCGAAACGCGTTCAAAACTCGTTCGAGCCCTCGGGGCTCTAAATCAAACACTCTCACAAGTCTGAAAACATAACAGGAACTCACTCGCGCGATCGGAACACCAAAATAACCTCTAGAACCACGAATCGGATGCCAAAACGCATGAAAATCACCATGAACTTCAAAGACCCCTAAAGATGCAACCAAGCGTTCGAACCACATCAAATAAGCTCCAAACGACACCAAATTTTTCAGGCAAGTTCCAATTGACAAAACGGACCTATTCCAAATTCCAAAACAACAATCCGGACCCGATAGCCTTAAAGTCAAACCATGGTCAAACTTAGGAAGATTCTAAACCTGTAAATTGCTAACTTCCGCCAAATGATGTCGAAACCTTTCTAAATTATCCAAATAAAATTCTGGGTATACGCCCAAGTCCAAAATCACTATCTGGACATACCGAAACAGTTGAAACTCCGATCGGAGGTCAAATACTTAAAAGTCAAATCCAGGGTCAATTCCTTCAACTTCGGAATTCTAAAATTAGAGTCACTCCTAAAATCCTTTGCGACCCTCTCAAAACCCAAACCGACGATGCACGCAAGTCATAATACACTGAGTGAAGCTACTCGTGACTCAAACTTCAAAATTGGACGCAATTTCTCAAAACGACCAGTCGGGACGTTACATGTTACTTCTCAAAAAGTGAAAATCTCTACTCCAACAAGCCATTGCCTCGCGAATCGGCCTCCAAATTACTGGAATCTAGCCACAAACAACTTAATAAATCAACACGAGTTATAGGAATCAATTCCATATATTATATCTAGGTTCTTTAGCAAAAGTCAAGAAGTCAACACAAAATGTTAACCCCGGGCACACGTCTCGGAATCCGATAAACAAAATTCAAACACCCATTCAACCACGAGTCCAGCCATACAAAAATTACTCAACTCCAATCACAACTCGACCTTCAAATCCTCAAATTAAAGCCTATGAAGTTTCTACAATTTTCCCTAATTTTTTCAACCCAAAAAACTGATAAATGATGAAAACAATAATAGATTCATGTATATCAACCAAATCCGAGTTAGAATCACTTACCCCAATCAATTCCTTGAATATTCCTCCAAGAATCTCCTCAATCCGAACTCCCAATGTCCAAATATGAAATAATACTCTAACCCTCGTTTTTGAAATCTTATATTCTGCCAAGATATTCCTTTTCGCGATCATGGAAAGTCCCTCGAGATCGCGAAGAACAAAACTATGCTTCTCTCAAAGTACTCTTCGCGAATGCGAATAAACCACAACGAACGCGATTCACATATTCTTCAACCTACGCGATCACGGGCCCCTTCACGCGATCGCGAAGAACAAATCGCATAGACCGCCAACCTCCTCCTTTATTCTTTATAGATGCAACCCAACACACCTGTTAGCATTTCATAAAATGGAAAAGCTTCGCGATCGCACACCTCTACTTGCGATATCATAGAACAATTCCATCAGTCGTCCAAATAAGCCTCCGCGATCGCGAGCCTTCCCACGCGATCGCGATTAAAGAAACCGGAAGCACAGGCATCAGCAGCTTCAACAACTCATACAAGTCAAATTTCAATCCGTTAGTCATCAGCAATCTACCCGAGGCCCCCAGGACCTCAACCAAACATACCAACAAGTCCTAAAACATCACACAAACACGCCCGAAGCCTCAAATCATATCAAATAACACTAAAACCACGAATCACACATCGATTCAAGCCTAATGAACTTATGAACTTCTAACTTCTAAAACTAATGCCGAAATATACCAAACCAACTTCGATTGACCCTAAATTTTACACACAAGTCATAAATGATATAACAGACCTATTCCAACTTCCAGGTCTAAGATCCGAGCCCGGTAATCATAAAGTCAATTCTCGATCAAACCTCTCAACTCTATGATGATAGGCTATAAATGCGTATTTTAGTCACTTATTACACTCTAATTTACTGCACTTTAATTGAGTTTGAGATTTAATCGCTAGTGTTTCGCACTAATTGTGTGGTTTATGCCTTGTAGAAATAATTCCGAGCTATGTGGATGTTATGGAATAAATTAAAGTGGTTTGGAGCTTTGAAGTTTGAGTAAACGCCCAAGAAATTAATCCGGGATCATGTTCGGGTATCAAATTTGATAGTTAAGAACAAATGAATAATCGAGTAGTCATATTGGGCACTGTCTAGTAAAATAGATATAACCTTTTTCTCCGAATATGGCTTATACAATGTATCGTTGGAAAGCTAACTCAACGGGCTACAACTTACATGTTTTACGTTTTACCAAATTCCAAACGTAACAGGATGAAAAATGCGGTCGAAACTGCGACCAAGGACTTGGACGCGGATTGAGGCAGTACACTGGGTAAAGACCGCGCCCGAGTCCGCGGTTGACCGCGACCGCGGCCGTCCAGACCCGAAAAATTGTCCTTTTTCATGTAGGAGAAGGTATAATTGTTTGGCCCCGACCCTACTTGGTATATATACATAGAAAAATATTATTTTTGGGACTTTTGACACATATTCGACCTAAGGAGGCAGAGATATAATAGGAGCAAGACGGGGAATTCTTCTACGAGTTTTTCATTCCTCTTCCTATTTTTTATTGTTGGTTTTGACTTTTAGTATTATATTTTTACATACTATTATGAATAGCTAATTTTTTATCTAGGGTTTTGATGGAACTTTTTGTAGGATAAATTCTTGTTATGTTTTTATATAATTGAGTCGTGGGATTTTTCTACTTGTTCAACTACGTTTATATTGTGGTTGGTTGAAGAGCTCTCAATTGACTGTGCCTATTTGGTGTGTATTACTCGGGAGAGAGTGAATATTTAGGTAGTTGTTGAAAAATATCACTCCTAACGTATATGAGAGATCAATACAGAGGGTTTAAAGGTGGGATTAGGGATAACAAAACCTTGGGTGCGATCTAAGTGAGTTGTACTTAATGCCAGCTAGCGTAATTCGGGAGAATATGTCTAGTAAATTGTGGTAGTTACTCGGGAGAGAATTACAACACGCAGAGCGCTCATGATCGGTAGAGAATACTTAGGCCAAATTATAGAAGACGTAGCGGGAAGGATTCTGACAATTGGGAAAATCATAACTCTAGAACTCCTTAATCTTTTCTCCAAATCGTAGTATCTTTAGTGTTAATTTACAAATTTTAGTTTGTTAGTTAATTAGTTAAACACAAGAATCTTAATATCAATAAGTTAGGAATTGTTCAAGCTTGTATTCTTGGTGATAATGAACAATTGTAGCTAAGCCTTAGTTCTCTGTGGGATTCGACTCTGGACTTGTTAACTGGAATATCTTTGCAGTGACCGCTTTGTCCTTTTTATAAGTTATAGTTGGGCGTGATCACTCTCCAAACTTCAATTTTTCCATCTTTCTCCAATGCAAGCAAAAATCATCGACGGACCTCTAAATCAGTATACGTACACACTCCTAAGTCCAAATTCACAATACGAAGCTATCAGAACCATCAAAACACCATTCCGAAGCCATTTACACATAAGTGAACATCCATTCAACTCTTCCAACTTAGGCTTCCAACCTTAGGACTGAGTGTCCCAACTCATTATGAAACATCCCCGGAACCATACCAACCACCCCGTCACGACACATAACAATAATTGAGCACATAATAAGAAGTAAATGGGGGAACGGGGCTATAATACTCAAATTATAGTGAATCGAACTAGAGTTAGATCTTGAATAGCCATCTTGCACCTATACTGTCACGACCCTTATTTCTCCAATTGATTATTACAGTGTTGCTCAACTCTTGTCTTTTGTGAACAATTGTTAATTGCTTTAGTTTTCATACTTAATTTTAGTTATTAATCATCCCGAACAAAGTGTTAATCGTCCTGAATAGCGTTAAACTAGAATTACTTGAACATTATTTAAATCCAATCCCTGTGGAGACGATAATTTAACTATACTATCTTTGGCTAGCAAGCATTAATTTCGTATTGTATTTTTCGCTCTTAAATGAGCTAAGTCCAATTTTTCCCATCTTTTTCCCAGTTGCAGGTGTCGCATTTGCGGACAGTAACATTGGTCACAAATGCAAACGATGCATCATGTGTACAAAATGTCGCAATTGCGACAAAAACCTCGCAAATGTGATATGCTCACTGACTGCAATTGCGAGCTAAGCTTCACATTTGTGGAACTGCCTGCCCCAGCCCCAGATCGCAAAAGCGGCTCAAAGGTCGCAAATGCGAACTTCTACAGTTCGCAAATGTGATCAAATATTAGCAAATGTGAAATACCAACCCACCAGCCTCTTATCGCAAATGCGATATTGAACCGCATAAGCAAGCTCGCAAATGCGAGATCTGCAAACCTGAGACACCAGCATTGTTTTTGCACCTCCAACTCAAACTTCAATCAAACTCTTCTGTAACACATCTGAAACTCATTTGAACCCCTCGGGATCCATAACCGAACATGCACATATGTATAATAATATTTTATAAACTTTCTTGCTACCTCAAATTATCAAAATAACATCAAATAACATGAATTGATCTTCAAAGCTCCAGAATTTTCAACTTAAACTCAACTTTCACAAATTCGCACATAACATACGTACAAGTCCAAAAATATCATACGAACCTACCAGAATCGTCAAATAAGCGATCTGGAGCCGTTTACCAAAATATTGGTTGTGGTCAACTCTAGCCTCATTACCTACCAGAATCGTCAAAT
>ML300558.1:7023-26349 GCA_005239495.1 Nicotiana undulata | reverse complement strand
GAAATAGACTTACGGGCATGCTTGACACACAATGCATAGGTACTCGTCACCTCACCTATGCATAGAACATGATAAACACACAACACATAGCACACAATACCTATTCCCTCACCAAAGTTAGGCAAGACACTTACCTCGGATCCAAGAATAGCAATTCAAGCTTCTAACACCGCCTTTCCTTTTGATTTCAACTCCGAAACGACAATATCTAGGCATAATTAACTTATTAACATCAATAATGACTCATTAATACAATCCCATAGCCTAAATATACAATTCCTAGCATTCTCCCAAAAATACCAAAATTCGACCACGGGCCTGCATGGTCCAAACACGAGGCTCGGACCAATACCCGATTGCCCATACCCCCACGAGTTCAAATATATGATTTATTTTGAAATCCGACCCCAAATTGAGGTCGAATTACCCAAAATCCCATAAGCCCTAACTCTACCCAAAACCCCTAATTTCTACTTTGATTTTAGGATTTTAGGCCTAGATTCTAGTGTTGGTTGAAGAAAATGGAAGAAAATGGAGTTAAGTATACATACCTATGAAGCTATGGAGGTTGGGCTCTTCAAAATCGCCTAAGGGGAAGTGGGGAAGAAGAAGAGTGGTAAAATATGGAAGAAATCCCGTAATGTTTCTGTTTTGGGGCTTTTAAATTAACTGGGCTATTTTGTTCTCTGCGATCGCGGAAGAGGGGCTGCGATCGCAGAGCTTGAAGTTTTCCCTGCTATGCGATCGCGGAACAAAGGGGTGCGATCGCAGAAGAGACCTGGCCAGACGTCTTCGATCGCGGGCGAAACTATGCGATCGCAGAGAGATGCTATCTAGCCCCCATCCGACTACACTGATACGCTATGCGATCGCGGAGGATGAAATGCGATCGCATAGTGAAACCCAGCTACCCCCTCACCTAAGCCTATGCGATCGCGAACCCATGACTGCGATCGCAGTGAATGAAACACCAGACACCAGAAACTGAGGATTACACCAGATTTTTCCCACTTTTCACACCCCGTTCACTACCCGAAACACACCCGAGCCCTCGGGGCTCAAAACCAAAAACACCCACGACTCCCCAATCATCCTACAGACTTATTCAAGCATTTAAATCACCAAAATATCATCAAAATCAATGAATTAAACCTTAAAACTCATAGAATTTTTCTTAAAACTTCAAAAGGCTCAATTATTCCGATTTTGATCCGAAACACGTCATTTCTAGTCTGTTTTACACCAAATTTCACAGATAGCTCACATAACATATATTAAACCTATTCCAGGCTCCGGAACCATAATACGGGCCCGGTAACGCAATTTTCACATAAATATTCATTTTCAAAAACCTTTATATTTTTCAGAAAATAATATTCTTTAAAAATTCATTTCTCGGACTTGGTGACCTCGGAATTCGATTCCGGGCATACTCCCAAGTCCCATATTTTCCTAAGGACCCTCCGGGATCGTCAAATCACGGGTCCAGGTCCGTTTATAAAAAATGTTGACCAAAGTCAACTATATTCAATTAATTACTGCAAATTCAACTTATTATCAAACTTTCACATAAAGGCTTCCCGGCTACGCGCCCGGGATGCGCACACACATCGAGGTGAGATTAACAGAGGCTTTCAGGCCTCGGAACACAGATTTAGTTAAATTAGCACATGATGACCTTTTGGGTCATCACAATCTCCACCTCTAAAACAAACGTTCATCCTCCAACGGACATAAAAAGGTACTTGAATCGGGAAAAAAATGGGGATATCGGCTCCGCATATCGGACTCGGACTCCCAGTTCGCTGCCTCAACAGGCTGACCTCTCCTTTGAACACAAACCGAAGAATAACTCTTCGATCTCAACTGACGAACCTGCCTAGCTAATATGGCTACTGGCTCCTCCTCATAAGTCAAATCCTTGTCTAACTGGACACTGCTGAAGTCAAGAACATGAGAAGGATCTGCAATGTACCTCCGGAGCATAGATACATGAAACACTGGATGCACGGCTGATAAATGCGGTGGCAAGGCAAGTCTGTAGGCCACCTCTCCTACCTTATCCAAAATCTCAAATGGACCAATGTACCTAGGGGTCAACTTGCCCTTCTTCCCGAACCTCATCACGCCCTTCATAGTCGGCACTCTAAGAAACACCTGATCTCCTATCATGAAAGCCAAATCTCGAACTCTGCGATCCGCATAACTCTTTTGCCTGGACTAAGCTGTGCGAAGTCTATCCTGAATAATCTTCACCTTGTCCAAGGCATCCTGGACTAACTCAGAACCCAACAATCTAGCCTCTCCCGACTCAAACCATCCAACTAGAGACCGACACCGTCTACCATAAAATGCCTTATACGGAGCCATCTGAATGCTCGATTGATAGCTGTTGTTGTAGGCAAACTCAGCTAAAGGCAAGAACTGGTCCCATGAACCACCAAAGTCAATGACACAAGCTCGCAACATATCCTCCAAAATCTGAATAGTACGCTTGGATTGTCCGTCCATCTGAGGATGAAATGTTGTGCTCAACTCAATCTGCGTACCCAACTCTCGCTGAAATACTCTCCAGAAATGGGAGGAACTGAGTACCTCGGTCTGATATAATGGGTAAGGGCACATCATGAAATCTGACAATCTCTCTCATATAAATCTTTGCCAACTTCTCTGCTGAATACGAAACTGCCACATGAATGAAATGTGCTGACTTGGTCAGCCTATCCACAACAACCCATACTGCATCAAACATCCTCTGAGTCCGTGGAAGCCCGACTACAAAATCCATCGTGATACGCTCCCACTTTCACTCGGGAAGCTGAATCTGCTGCATCAAAACACCGGGTCTCTGGTGCTCATACTTAACCTGCTGACAATTCAAGCACCGAGCTACATAAGCTACAATATCCTTCTTCATTCTACGCCACCAATAATGCTGGCGCAAGTCCTGGTACATCTTTGCGGCGCCCGGATGAATGGAATACCGGGAACTATGGGCCTCCTGTAGTATCAACTCATGAATGCCATCAACATCGGGTACACAAATACGACCCTGCATCCTCAAAACTTCCTCAGCATCAACTGTGACCTGCTTGGCACGTCCGTGCCGAACCGTGTCTCTGAGAATACATAAATGACGATCATCATACTGCCTGGCCCGAATACGATCATACAATGAAGAACGAGCTACGGTATGGGCCAAAACACTACCAGTCTCAGAAACTTCCAACCTCACGAATCGTTTGGCTAAAGCCTGAACATCCAAAGCAAACAGTCGCTCTCCGACTAATAAATAAGCAAGTCTCCCCATACTAACTGACTTCCGACCCAAAGCATCGGCCACCACAGTGGCCTTCCCCGGATGATAGAGAATTGTAATATCATAATCCTTCAACAACTCTAACCATCTCCTCTACCTCATATTCAACTCCTTCTACTTGAACAGATACTGCAAACTCTTGTGATCAGTGAATACCTCACATGGCACACCATACAAATAATGCCTCCATATCTTTAACGCATGAACAATAGCTGCTAACTCCAAGTCATGAACTGGATAATTTTTCTCATGGACTCTCAACTGACGAAATGCATAGGCTATAACCTTGCCATCCTGCATCAATAATGCACCGAGCCCAACCTGTGGAGCATCACAATACACGGTATACAGTCCTGAACATGTGGGAAAAACTAACACTGGTGTTGTGGTCAATGCTGTCTTGAGCTGCGGAAAGCTCGCCTCACACTCATCCGACCACCTAACTAAGCACCCTTCTGAGTCAACCTGGTCATCGGGGCTGCTATAGATGAAAATCCCTCCACGAAACGGCGATAATAACCTGCTAGGCCCAAGAAACTCCGAATCTCTATGGCTGAAGTGGGCCTAGGCCAATCTCTAACTGTTGAAACCTTCTTGGGATCCACCTGAATACCCTCTGCCGACACAACGTGGCCCAGAAATGCCACAGAACTCAACCAGAACTCGAACTTAGAAAACTTAGCGTACAACTGCCTATCCCTCAGAGTCTGGAGGACAACTCGAATATGCTGCTCATGCTCCTCTCGACTACGGGAATAAATCAAGATATCATCTATAAACACGATCACGAACGAGTCCAAATAAGGCCTGAACACCCCGTTCATCAACTCCATGAAAGCAGCGGGGGCATTCGTCAACCCAAATGACATCACCAAGAACTCATAATGCCCATAACGAGTGCGAAAAGCCGTCTTAGGAACATCAGACGCCCTGATCCCCAGCTGATGGTAACCAAACCTCAAGTCTATCTTAGAAAATACCGTAGCACCCTGAAGCTGATCAAATAGGTCATCCATCCTCGGCAAAGGATACTTATTCTTAATAGTAACCCTATTTAACTGCCGGTAGTCAATACACATCCTCATCGAGCCATCTTTCTTCTTAACAAACAACACTGGAGCACCCCAAGGAGAAACACTAGGCCTAATGAAGCCTTTATCCAACAAATCCTGCAACTGCTCCTTTAATTCCTTCAACTCTGCTGATATCGAGATATGATGCTTGAAGACCTCGCAATTAACCAAAATAATGTGTCCCATCTGATGACACATGGGCGGGCACCTATCTTGTAGGTTAATGCTCCATAATTAGCACCAGTTTGGCACTTATGGACAGACAATTAATTAGTTTATTTATTTATTTATTTATTTATTTATCTATTAATATTATTATTATTACTCTTATTTTGTACATAATTAATAAGTTTAACAAGAATGACTCCCTGTCCGTACTAAAGTAAGGAAAGAAAACAAAACAAAAATTTAATTCGCAAGGGAGAATTTTAAACACAAGAATTTCCATCACAAGGGTCTCGTCTTTACATAACTTCCACCGCGGCTCGTAGCCCAGCTAAAATATACCAAATCCTAATGACACGCGAGGATCGCGTCCTCAATTCTAAATCACAAGCAATATGCATATCGTGCCAATCAAAACATTCCATTTCCTTCATTTAAATATTTTCCGTTAAACAAAATTACAACATGTAATGATAGATACTGTTATCTCCATAGAACTTCTCAATACAAGTATCCACATAAGTGGCTTTTTGAGTTATGAAGCTCAACCAAAAGAGGAGCATATTAGAAGAATTTTATTAGATAAGCATAACCGAATTAAGTTCAGAAAATCATCACTTTATAATAATTAGAGATTGTTCTTTTAATGAAACCATTTAATGTAACGACCTCATCCATACCATAGAAAATATATCAACAGACTGGGTCTCCACCTCTAAGAACTTAAGCTCCACTTTTGACATTCCGACTCCTTTTTCCCTAGGTGGTCATGTAGTTGAGTTGTAGCTGCAATGGGGCATGTAGCCTGAGTGCTCTGATGAAATATGACTCTCCCAAGTCTAGGGCAATTCCTACCACTAGCCGACATAAGGTATCATCCTGCCCTGAGTCGTCCAAAATTTACAATCATTTTTGAGTCCTTTAATGAGTCTGGGGACTCGCCCTCTGGCTATATGAACCAACGTAGGAGTATGATGGGTTAACTTATCGAACCTGATGGCATATTCTGATACCGTCTTATGACCCGACGCAGCCGTGACTTCCACGCCGATTAGACTTTTGTAGACTTCAAGTTGTTTGAATAACTCCTTTGGTACTGAGGTATAGGGTCATTAAGGAGGTAGACGAACCGAAATTCCCAGCTTTATCTCTTGCAAAATCCCCGGCCTTATACATTCCAAACCAAAACCGATATGACACGTGGCCTCTCAATCTATTCCTTGAAAGTGGACCTCCCCACGTGGCACAAGCCATAGGTCACAATACCTGATAATACACGATGTTAAACTTCACAGCTCATATAAATCAACTCTATTGCGTTACACTTATTCCCATGGTGTGCAATACTTCCTGGAAGCTGAACAGAAAATCATGTGGGTCTTAAAAAGATATACCACTGAAATAGAGTGGAACTTGTTTGGTAACTTGTCCAACCTCAATAAACGGACTAGCGCATCCTGCAACCATGGAGTAGCTATAAATCCTTCCGCAATATGATCTAGTCCACATATACTGACTGAGCTAGAACCTTCGCATCTAGATCCATTTGATACTGTACAATAAGTGCTGATGTTCGAGCTTTAGACTGCGCTCTGCTTCTGTCTCTTCCCTTGATCGTAGCTGTCATTGGGGCTTCGTCTCTTGTCCGGTCGTAGACGCTTCGCGTGTTGTCAAGATTAGTGAGAGGACAAGAGTAGGCAAGTTCAATCATCAATGATATAATAAATTCGCACGATGGAGATGAAGAAATGTGGAGTTATTCCTAACTTTGCAGCCTCTGGGGGATAAATACAGACGTCTCCGTACCGATCCCTCAGACTCTACCAAGTTTGTCCGTGAGTTGTGAGACCTAAGCAATCTAGAGCTATGAAACCAACTTGTCACGACCCGAAATCCCACCTTCAGGCCGTGACTGCATCTAACGTTGAACCCGCTAGACAAGCCAACGTGTAAAATTACACTATCATCTTAATAGAGAATTAACATAAATAATTAGAAACAATTTATAATTTTTAACAACAAAAGTAGATAGATTTCGAGACTAAGTGACAATAACAAAATACAATCCGTTGCAACAATCCCAGAACCTGGAGTCACTAACTCACGAACTGTCTATAAGAGTGCTAAATACAAAGTGTGAAGAAAATAATACATGAACTGTCTCAGAAACTAGGAGATAAACAAGACAAGATAGGAAAAATAGGGATAGAGGAGACGCCAAGGCCCACGAACGTCTGCGGGTCTACCTTGCAATCTCCGAGGTGGACCGAAGGATACACCCTCTAGCGGTGTCCACTGGGTCCGGCTGCGGGATCTGCACAACATAACAAAGTGCAGGTGTAGCATCAGTATAAACGACCCCATGTACTGAGTAAGTGCCGAGCCTAACTTCAGCCGAAGTAATGACGAGGCTAGACCTGACAACAATCATATACCTGTACTACTCTACAACATATATCATGGAAAAGAGCAAGAGATAAACAGATAAGCATAGGTCACGGGAGCAGTTAATGGGGGTATAAAATGAGAGATAAAACAATTAATTAACACATAGGAGAAAGCAAGAGAGCGAATTAACAAGAACGCTAACGTGACAAGTATAAATGCGAGTAATGTATGTAATGGTACGACATCACCCTTCGTGCTTTTACTCTCTTCCTCACAATGCGATGTATGATATAAGATAATATAAATCATGGCATGGCATCACCCTTCGTTCTTTTACTCTCTTCCTCACAATGCGATGTATGATATAAGATAATATAAATCATGGCACGACATCACCCTTCGTGCTTTTACTCTCTTCCTCACAATGCGATGTATGATATAAGATAATATAAATCATGGCACGACATCACCCTTCGTGCTTTTACTCTCTTCCTCACAATGCGATGTATGATATAAGATAATATAAATCATGGCACGACATCACCCTTCATACCCCCACGAGTTCAAATATATGATTTGTTTTGAAATACGAACCCAAATTGAGGTCGAATTACCCAAAATCCCATAAGCCCTAACTCTACCCAAAACCCCTAATTTCTACTTTGATTTTAGGATTTTAGGCCTAGATTCTAGTGTTAGTTGAAGAAAATGGAAGAAAATGGAGTTAAGTATACATACCTATGAAGCTATGGAGGTTGGGCTCTTCAAAATCGCCTAAGGGGAAGAAGAAGAGTGGTGAAATATGGAAGAAATCCCGCAATGTTTCTGTTTTGGGGCTTTTAAATTAACTGGGCTATTTTGTTCTCTGCGATCGCGGAAGAGGGGCTTCGATCGCAGAGCTTGAAGTTTTCCCTGCTATGCGATCGCGGAACAAAGGGGTGCGATCGCGGAAGAGACCTGGCCAGACGTCTGCGATCGCGGGCGAAACTATGCGATCGCAGAGAGATGCTACCTAGCCCCCATCCGACTACACTGATACGCTATGCGATCGCGGAGGATGAAATGCGATCGCATAGTGCAACCCAGCTACCCCCTCACTTATGCCTATGCGATCGCGAACCCATGACTGCGATCGCAGTGAATGAAACACCAGACACCAGAAACTGAGGATTACACCAGATTTTCCCACTTTTCACACCCCGTTCACTACCCGAAACACACCCGAGCCCTTGGGGCTCAAAACCAAAAACACCCACGACTCCCAAATCATCCTACGGACTTATTCAAGCATTTAAATCACCAAAATATCATCAAAATCAATGAATTAAACCTCAAAACTCATAGAATTTTTCTTAAAACTTCATAAGGCTCAATTATTCCGATTTTGATCCGAAACACGTCATTTCAAGTCCGTTTTATACTAAATTTCACATATAGCTCACATAACATATATTAAACCTGTTCCGGACTCCAGAACCATAATACGGGCCCGGTAACGCAGTTTTCACATAAATATTCATTTTCAAAAACCTTTATATTTTTCAGAAAACAATCTTCTTTGAAAATTCATTTCTCGGACTTGGGAGCTCGGAATTCGATTCCGGGCATACGCCCAAGTCCCATATTTTCATACGGACCCTCCGAGACTGTCAAATCACGGGTCCGAGTCCGTTTACCAAAAATGTTGACTAAAGTCAACTGTATTCAATTAATTACTGCAAATTCAACTTATTATCAAACTTTCACATAAAGGCTTCCTGGCTACGCGTCCTGGCTGCGCACGCACATCGAGGTGAGATTAACGGAGGCTTTCAGGCCTCAGAACACAGATTTAGTTAAATTAGCACAGGATGACCTTTTGGGTCATCACAACTCTTCTACCATGTATTAATATGATTCCCTAGTTGCTAATGATGTTTCTCTATTTTTGTAAATTGAGGCAAATAAAGGATTTTACCTGGATGAACCTGGTTCATCCATGCTGGTTCACATAACTGACAAGGTACGTTCTCATCTCCATACATGTATTAATTCAAGTACAGTCATACATGAGCAGGACTCTATCTATTTGTGGTTCGAATTCAATTCTCGTACTTACCCAAATAATGAACCAGTTTCAAGAAGTCCCATCTCACTTGATTAGCCTAGTTTTAGGGGGAAAGTAACTTTCCATTCAATGTCTAATCACTGACAATTATGAATCGATTAGTATCCCACTTGAGTTAATACTCTTCCGTTGTAATCTCCCTAGCCATAAGTTATAAAAAGGCCATCATTAACCATTGTGCATAAAGCAACAATCGAACCTTGTTCAACTCACTCAACTCACAATCTCTACTGCCTCCTGTCATTCTTCTCTCTAAACAAATCAAAATCATGTCGTCACCTCCACCAGCTTCTTCTGATTCATCTCCAAACAGAGATTATGATGGAGGCAACTATGAATCAGACTCAAATTCACCCTCAGTGTATAGTTCCGAGTCTCCAGAAAAGTCGACAACCCCAGAACACCCAATCCCATAACCCACACCAAACACTACCCCAACCCCCAAGCCTCATCGTGTAAAAGTTCTTGCATGCAAATCTGTGGCTTCTGGTTCAAGATCCAAATTCTTGGAAGAATTATTGCATGCTGAAGAAGGCTCCAAACCAGAATCGTCCAATGAATCATTCAAATCAGCCAATGAAGATGAAGCACCTGGTTCAACAAGTGTTGAGAAAGGTAATTCTGATGCTATCTATGAAATAAATACTGTTGATCAACGATTTGTGTTGGTGGGGTCTGTTGTGGATGTTGAAGTGCCTAAAAGGCAAAGAAAATCTGGGAAAGAGAAACCTCTTGAGATCGAGGGAGATGTAAATGTGAGGGGATCGGGAGAGGATGGTACCACACTGGCAATATGTGGTCCCATTCTTGAAAATCTTGAAGAAGATGTCACAATCTTAGGGGGAACTAGTGGAGTTGAGGAAACTGATGCTGGGTTGGAGAAATTGATGAAAGCAATAGATGAACACGTTTATTCTGGGGAAGAAACTTTGGCTGAAAGACTGAGGAAGTTGGGGGACTCATATAACCCCAAGAAAAGAAGGACTCCAAAGTCCAAGAAGTCTAAAGCCTCAGTTCCTTCAAAGAAAAGGAAAGTTGTTGGTTCTGTTGAGGTACCTGTTCCTAAGGTACGTGCTACGCGAAATACTATAAGAGAGGAGGAAGAAAAGTTAGAAAAGGCTCTGCAAGAGAGCAAGAGAAAGAGAGCAAATAAAGGGAAAGCCAAAGTCGGAGAGCCTGTCGAGGCAATTGTGTTAGAAGAGGAGCCGTTGGACCTGGTCCAACAAGAGGAGAAGGCTGCTCCAGTGGTAATTGGGACACCCAAGCACAAAAAGGCTAAGACTTCTTCTAAGAAGTCAGCTACTGTGTCCACCACCACTACGAGTACTGCTACAAGGACAAGATCTAAGAAAAAGAAGGTGAAAAAGGTGCATATTGTTGAGAAGGATGAGGATGATGAGTGGAGTGGAGAGGAAGAGATGGAGGTTGGTGAAGTGACTACTGAAAGAGTTGCCATGTTTGGAAAGAGAAAGATCTTGAAGGGAAAGTTGATGAAGGATTTGGAGGAGCCTGGAATGAGGTATCTATTGGATTTTCTGGAAGCGCAGGGCTGGAAGGACATGGTCCTTCGCATGGAAGGCAGGCTGGTCAGGGATAAAGTTGTGGAGTTCATGGGGAATGCCTTAGTCATTGGAGGCAGGGTCACCTCCTTGGTCAAAGGAGTTGAAGTCTCTTTTGATGCTCAAGAATTGGGTGTGATTCTAGATATTCCTGCTGAGGGGTATGAAGACTACACAAGGCAGAGATGGCCTTGCTTAGATGGAATGTCCTCAACACTCAGTATCACCAGATTCTTCTACGACAATGAGAAGGAGCTTGCACCCAGGGCTGTGTACAAGAGTGAGATGAAGCCTGAACATAAGTTATTTTTCGAATTTGTCATCAAATTCCTGCTGCCCAGACAAGAATGCAGACACATTGCAAATTACATGGATCTGACCCTCATGGAGTGTCTGTACAGAGGCAAGCAGATAAATTGGCCATCGTTCATAATCCAGCTCTTGGACAGAGTGGTGAATGGGGCTAAGGCTCATGCAATCCCCTATGGCTTTATTCTAACTGCAATACTAGCTCACTTTGGAGTTCTTGCGAAGAAGGCTGAGATGGCTACGACCAAAGATTATTTTGGAAAGGACACACTGCTGTCTTGTGATTATCTTGTCACTGCTCCGGCAGATGAACCTGGTTCATCTCGGAAGCAACCTGTAAATAGCAAGGTCCGTACTCTGGTGCAGGAAAGAGAGTTAAAGGATATGGAAATCCTTCGATTGAAATCTTGTTTAATTGAGGTGGAAGCTGAGCGTGATGCTCTAAAAGCAGAACTTACAAAGGAGAAGGAGAATAACGAAGGTGTTCTACACCAAATGTTGTCCCTCCTTCAAACCAAGAACCCAACCTCATCTGCACCCTCCCAGCCTTAGGTTTATCCAATGCTTCCCAGTTATCTTTCAAGTTTCCAGTTTGGGACAGTGTCTAGCTTTTGTGGTTTCAGTTTTTTCCTGTTTTGCTCATGGTTTGATCGTTTTTGCTTTAATATGTTGGTGTTTGATGTGCAGTATTAAATCAATGAAGTTTTCTGATTTTAAAAATTGTCTCAATTTCTAATTTAGCTTACAATATTGGTTTCTTGTGTTGATTAATCATGCTTGCACCTGCAGTTGCCTAAATTTGGCCATGAGTAAGGATTAAAAATTGGTAAGTATCATTTTACAACTTTTCGATGATGCCAAAAGGGGGAAGATGTGTGTTGGTGGTGTTGTGTTTTGTTTTTTTCAAAAAGTGATATTTATAACCTAATGAACCTGGTTCTCGATGATTAATGCTTAAAACTATACAAAGTGTTTGAAGTGTATACAGGATAAAAGCACAAAGTTTGTCATTATCAGAAAGGGGGAATTTGTTGGCCCATGTCACTGAATGGGTTTTGAAGATTGACAAGTTGAACCAGGTCCATCAGAGCACACACATCTGAATGGAACAGTTGGCACAATAATTGTTCATGCATAGGAGATATCAGTGTTTGCTGAGTATCAAAGAGCTAACAGGGTGTCTCCTAATACGAAAAGGTTGCAAACTGATAAAGAAGATTGAAGTTGATTTCAGCAAGGATAGAAATAGAGGAGGAAGTTGAGTCATAGTCGAACTCGTATACCCATGTAGAGTTGGATCAAAATTGAACCATGTACTCAACAACTGACTCTATAAATACTCAATGTATTACTGCTGAAAGGGGATGCACAAAGACAAAAGTGAATCAAGTTCTGAAAATCAAAGTTCCCAGGATATTTTGCAAGCAGAAGTATTGTGCGAAGGATGTAGTTCAACTAGAAGAAACAGTTTCATCGTTGATGTATTGAGTCTAGTTGATTGTAGTGGGAGTTTTAATATTGTATCTTATCAGCTTTCTTAGAAGCAAATTGTAATAGGTACACATTGTTCAAGTTAGAGTTAGCTTGAAATCTGTAGAAATTAGCTAGAGGCTAGTTGATACAAAGAGGATTAGAGTGAGTCCTAGGATTACAAAAAAAGTTTATTTTGTAAGTCCATTTGGCTCAGAGTTTTAGTGAAGTGTTTGAGCAAATCCTACTGAGGAGTAGGTCGTGATTTTTTTCACCTTTTGAGCCAGGTGTTTTCCACGTAAAATCTCTCTGTCTTTACTTTATTGCTATATTATTCCGCGACAGTAGAAAGAAGTACACCAAGAAGAACCATGTTCTTCTTATTAGACAACACTCGAAAATTGGGTACTGCACAATTAACTTATATGATTGTGTAGTATTTAAGTCAAAACATCAATTAGACAATAAAATAAATCAAACCAGTAGTCTAGCAGTTCTTCGACCTCGATTTGAGATGGTATCGAGGTTGGATAATAAGAACAATAAAGAAAGCAGTGGTGAACAGTAATGAATAGTAAGCGAAATAGGACGCATCGTATCAATGTATTTTTTATCAGTGAATGATGATCCTACAAATGAAGGGGACCCCCTTTATATAATAGAGGAATCCTAAATAAGGTACAACTCTAACAAGGAAGTAAATCCCACGATTGGCATCAATAACCGCTTGATTTGATATGTTCGGAGATTTCTGCCGTGATCTTCGACCGGTTGCTAATATCTCGCCATTCTGTTATTATGCCTTAGTCGAAGTCAGTCGTGCTCGGTCTCGATTGTTGCTGGCCTCGATTTTCAGCGAACACTTCGATCTCCAGGCTCAATATTCTACCTTCCAGCTCGAGCCTGGTCCATTACGAGCTTACCCCCGAGGAAGCTCCCATGCCTATAAAATTGGATATGCCCGATTTTGATCGTATACAGATAGTCCCGCATTTCTTAGAGTAAAATAAGAAACAGTTTAAGCCTCGATTTTCTGAAACATCGATCATGACGTCATCCCCATGATGTAAGCGACGGACATAACCGAAACGTCCTGTCGGTACAATTCCCAAATCATTAATGCCTGTCAGTTGGTGGTCGGCCACTAGCGCCACCAAACCGTCGCCGTGAACTTATAAATACACGCTCCTTTGTTGAATCAAACTTTACTTTTGCTCTAATCAAGCTTCTAAGTCTTCTAACTCTCTCCATCTCCTCTTTTTCACCGCCTATTAAGCCACCCTAGTTAGCATCTAAACCACTTGTTTTCATATTCCTCCGCCCTTCTTTACCTGAATTAATGGCGAAAACCTCAAAAACCATACCGCAAAAGGAGAAAGCTTCCCCCTCTTCTTCCCAGCCATCCAGTGACAATACGCCGGTGGAACCGCTTCCTCATGAGTATGTTCCTGGCCCGTGCACTCTAAAATCCGATTTCAAGATCAAGAACCCTTCATCGGTCCCAGGCCGATGTGAACCTCAGTTGAGGTGAATGTGTTCCATAACGACGAGCCACCTCGAAGCCATGAAGAAGGACTGCAACTAGGGTCCCGAGGTCGTGGTACAAATCCCTGCTTCCGAAGAGAGCATCACTAACTCATGTGGAGGGTTTTTTAAGTGTTTACACTTACCCCTTCACATTGGGTCCCCTCGACCCGGTGATCGTTGATTTCTGCAAAAGGTGTCAGGTCACCCTCGGCCAAGTTCACCCCTCGCTATGGCGCATTGTAATTATGCTGTGTTTCTTCTCCAGCAAGGCCGAGGGGCTAAAGTTTACCCTTAACCACCTCATGCGGTTGTACTGGCCTTGACTCTATCGAGGACTGATCAAGCTCCAATGCCGAGCAACGAAGGCCTTGTTCTCGAGCATCGATGAGGATAAGGATCGGGGTTGGATGAGCCGGTTCATATGGGTGAGGACTTGCGATATCATCCCGGAGGAGAAGATGCCATTCCTTGAGGAGTGGAACCCCGACTGTAAGTGATGTTTTAAAGTTTATTCTTCGTACCCGCTGACTTTGTCTAACGTTCTTAGTTGTCATGCAGTTGTTCCTTGGATGCCTCAGGAGGTTCCCGACCTCGAAGGTTGGGTTCGGAAGTTAGCCTCGACTTTCTCCCACGCCGAACGTGCATGGCATGATTTCACGAAGAGCAGATGGGAGGCAAAGAACCATGGTAAGGATCTTCTTTCACATACTCGGAAACATTCTCTGTACTTTATTCATTACTAAGCTTCTTTCATGCAGGCCTGAACAAAGATGCTATATTGAGGCCCCCGAGCGACGAGTAAGAGGCCAAGTCCCCTGTTCTGAAACTGGGGAAAGACAAAAAAAGGAGGGGAGCCTCGCAACCCGAGGACCTCAAGCCCAAAACCTCAAAGGGTAAGGAGGAAGGTGATCGCTCTCACGGTGGACTCGGTTCGAAACCTGAGAGACGAAGAAGAAGAAGAGGAGGGCACTGCCTCGGCACTAATGACCCAACCCAGGAAAGCCGTCGAGGTCTTTAAACCTTCTGAGCCGGCGGTGGCTGCTTAAATCAAGCCTTATGACGAGGAGGCTTCCAAAAAGGGTTCGGGTGAGGATCCTGAATCGCCTGAGGTCGAAATCATTTCTTGACCATCCGCAAATACACTAGAAGGGGCCGGTTCTGTAACTCCGAAGATCGATCAGAACGCCCCGAGCGACTTGCTCGGGGCTATGACAACATGTCACTTGTCTTCTCTGCCAAATGTTTCTGGGGAGGCAATAAGGGAGGCTCGGGAGTTGAAGACCCCCAACATAGGCGGATTCTCTATTATAGGGGATCCTTTTCGGGATTGCTTCATTGGGGTCTATGATGCCTCCAATCTCAGCGACGCTTCCATTCTCTTTGAAGAGGCCCAACATCTTCTATCTCGGGTAAGCATTAACTATTGTAATTTCTTTTCTTACTCTTTTTTCTTTAAGTCTGAATTGCATCTTCCTTTTCTGTGTAGGCCTTCGCCAAGTCTCGAGCCGACCTTGACTAGTGTGAAATCGAGCTCCAGAAAGTTTTGGAGGAGAGGAGCGCTCTGAAGCTTCTTTGTGGCCAAAAGGATGAAGCTCTAAAGGACCTTCAAGTGGATTTGGCCAAGGTTCGTAAGGAGGAGGCCGAACTAGATAAGCAGGTAACCATCCTTTTGAAAACGTACGAACTCGACCCAACTATGGAGGCTAATACTTCAATATCTCAGTTTCAGCAAAAGGTTGAAAGGATCGATCTGCTTTGGGGAGAAGTTGATCAGGTCAAAGCCGACTGTGATATGTGGAAGGAGAATATGGACCGCCTTACTGCGAAAAAAGAGACTACGTCGGCCAAAATGTCATCGGTCGAGGTCCAACTTCGGAACATCTAAGAAAAAATCTCGGCCCAAGACAAAAGGATCGAGGAGCTTGAAGTCGGGCTTGCTGAGGCCAAGGCAAAGATCGAGAAGACGAAGGTCATGGAAGAAAAGTCCATTGCAATGTACCTGGCCGATGCTGAGGCTGCTCAAACGCAACTAAGGGAGGCTTCTAATCGGGAGAAATGGAGCAATGACTTGGCAAAGTGCCAATCCCAGAGGGAGACCCTCGAGGAAATCCATGCTCGAGGTTTTGACCTCTCTGAGGAGATAGCCAAGCCAAGGTGCTCGAAGCTGACGCCAGGCTGCTTGCCTCCTCCAATGATGAAGAAGGCAGTCGAGGCGGATCCGACGAGGGGCCTGAAAGAGAAGCTGATCCCAAAGAAGAGGTCGACCCCCGCCGTAGTTAGGATTTAGTTTCTTTTTATTTATTTTTGTAAGACCTTTATCGGTCTCTTGTACATATCCTTCTTCATCAATATATAAAAGAAAATTTCTTTTGAATGCCTTCTCAGGTTTTATGTTCAAACACGTTTTGTGCCTTTGCCCTGTGAAAACTTTTGTTACTGCAACTTCAATAATCGAGTGAGCATTAGCTCGAACTTGGAGTAGAACAAACCCTTAGGTTATTTAGTTAAGTGAGGGTGAGTCCCCGAGCTTAACAATATGCCCAGGACTTTGATTTCAGATGGATTGATCGAAGCCATAATTGCACTGTTTTTATACTGAGTTCGAGTAAGTTTCGAACTCACGATATCAAACCCCTTAAGGTTTTATACAAAATAATGATGGATCTTCGAGCTACACTTAATTCTGTTTCATTTTAGCTCAGAATAGGGGAACCCTTAGGTCCTAATTGAGTGAGAACAAGATCTCGAACTCTAAGTGTATTGGCCCTTAGGCTCTTTAGATTGGGCCGATATGGCCTCTAAAATATGGCTATTATTTCCCTCTTTAGGATTAAAAGACTTAGTAAAAAACTTCTTTATGCCTTAACATGTATTTTTTACCCACTGTTTTTTTAACGGTTCGATGTCGATTAAAACCCCTTTGCTTTTTGTGTCGTATCACGTTTGTGTTAAGATAATTTGATACCTATTAAGGTTTTTCAAGGGCTGATTTTATCGAATCCCTTTTGATTATTTTTCGAGGGTATCCTTTTAAAACTAGTTTTTCAAAGATTTTTAAGACCTATTTTTATCGCGGAATTTACACGTCTCCGAGCCTCGTTATTTTGTCCGTAGCCTTTGGGTATGCCTCATGGGATTATTTCCCAATAACATTTCGAACTTGTTCAAAATGTTAGTCCCCGAGAATGGTGGCCTTGGCCTATAGATCGAGGGGTGCCTCTTTGAGGTCTTATGAATTTGAGTTTAGATACTCGAATATGCCTATCACGATGGCAGTCCCCGAGTGTTCGAGGTATATTTGCACTTGGCTCTTGAGCCATTTCTCACAAAATCGTAAGTATAAGGTTTGTATAGTAGAGAATTTTCTTCGAGACACAAGATGTTTGATAAAGAAAGAATGCTTCTTTGAATAACTTATACATGCGTACATGTTTTGCCATCGGGGCTCGACTAAACTATATGGACAAGGTTCGTTCGACCGTTTGGCCCATTACAAAGTTTCCCTATTTTGGCACAAAGTACTATTCTCAAAAATATAACATTCGAGGATGATGCCCCCCAGTATTCGAGGTTGATTGCAAAGAAGCCTTGGATACTGTTGAATTGTCCTTAGGTAGCACATAATCGTTGCCTCGTTAAAAATCTTGCCGGAAAAACCCATTTGGGATAAAAACGATCTAAGGAAAAAAGAGTGCAACACGTACTTTAAAACCTGAGGTCTCGATGTCTTTGGTCGAACTCGTGCAATAAATTAGCGTCGAATATATATATAAATGAAAGAAGGGAGAAAGTTATACCTTAGAAATAATATCATTTTAGAAGTGATATGTTCCAATTGTTTGGCAGTAGTTCGCTGTCCATCGTTATGAGTTTATAAGACCCTTTTCCGACTATGTCGAGGACTTGGTAGGGTCCTTCCCAATTTTAGCCGAGCTTCCCTTCATTATGATCTCGAGTGTTGATGGTGACTTTTCTTAGGACTAAGTCCCCGACTCTGAAGTGGCAAATGTTGGTTCTCCTATTGTAGTATCTTTCGATTCGTTGCTTTTTTGCAGCCATTCGAACGAGTGCAACTTCTTGTTTTTCATCTAATAATTCAAGGCTAATATTCATAGCCCCGTGATTTGATTCTTCTGTTGTATGTCGAAACCTAGCGCTGGGTTCCCGGACTTCGACTGGAATCAAGGCTTAGGAGCCATATACTAAGGAAAATGGAGTTGCCCATGTACTGGACTTCGATGTTGTTCGATATACCCATAGGACTTCGGGTAGAATTTCTCTCCATTTCCCTTTAGCTTCGTTCAACCTTTTCTTCAGGTTTTGGATGATAGTATTGTTCGTCAATTCGGCTTGTCCGTTCCCACTAGGATGATACGACATTGACAATATCCTTTTTATTTTATGGTCTTCGAGGAATTTCGCCACTTTGCTGTCGATGAATTGTTTTCCATTGTCGCATACTATTTTGGCGAGTTTTCCGAATTGACACACGATGTGATCCTAGATGAAGTCTATATGTCACAACCCAATTTCCCCTTAGTTGGGTATCGTGATGGCGCCTAGTCTTAGGGACTAGGTAATCCTAGCATACACTGAGTAACAACAATAAATAGCATCTAGCAACTTTAGAAATTGAATTCTCTATAAAACATATAATTCCCAAAACCGTTAATACAAGTCATAAGCCTTTATAGGAGTAGTTATACACAATAAATACATCATTGTTCCGAAGTAAAAGGAAACAATGGAATTGAATACAATTGAAGGTAACTCCGGAGCCTGCGAACGTCCAGCAGGTACACCTTGAAGTCTCCAACCTCACCAAGCATAAATCTCAAAACCAATTTGATCCGAAGTACCTGGTTCTGCACAAAAAGATGTGCAGAAGTGTGGTACGAGTACACCACGGTGGTAACCAGTAAGTATCAAGCCTAACCTCGGGAGAGTAGTGACGAGGCCAGGTCAAGACACTCACTAAACATCTAAACCTGAGCAGGATATGACAATAAGCTAACATGATAGGGATATCAAAGTAATAGAAATTTCAGTAATAAATCAAATTACAAACAGAAATGACGATAAAGGAAAATAATACGAATGACTACGGAAAGTAACCAAGTAATTAAACAACAACCTAGTTGGGATACAGATAAGTGCAAATATGCTCAAGTAGGGAAAACAATGTCAACTCAACAAAGTGTTTCTAATACTCGATTCCAATTATTCTATTTCTCATAATCTCATACCATAAACCACAACTTCCACTCTTTAATACACACGTCACCTTGTACCCACATCTTTCTATCTCACTTTACACGATGAAATCCACATGCCATGCGGTACATAATATCCGTGTCAATTGCTAGTTTAAATGTTCGAGAGATTTCATTTATATATATATATATATAC